>CM061055.1:4178265-4222778 GCA_030762865.1 Paraleonurus japonicus | reverse complement strand
CATCGCCCGCCCGAGGGGGATTCGAGCCGGTCGCCCGGCGGTCCTCTCCGCTCCGCCGAAGGCCTACCCCGCCCGACTCCGAGAGGGACGCCTCCGACCGGACTGGATGGGCCGCGACCAGCGCGCCGAGGAGTAAGTATTCCCTCGACCTCTTCTTTTTCCTCGATCCTATTGTTGACTTGAACCTCTTGGTTTCAGGATGTTTACCGAGGACGTCTTCCACCGACATCCCGCCGAACTTCCTATCCTCGCGGACGGCTGGGGGCGTATCTCGCTCTCCCGCCCACCTCCACCCTGGCTATCAAAGATATTCCCGCGGCCTCGGAGCCAGGATTTGGGAGGCCGTGGCCACCTTCCCCCGGCGAGCAGCGAGTGGCTGCTCGAATGTTGGCAGCCCTGTGCCCCGGTCATGGCCGAGAGGGCCGGCCTGGAGCGAGATGAGGAGGTCCGCCCAGCCGCCGCCGACCGGGCCTGCGTGCGGAGACGGCCAGAAGGCCCCGGAAGAGGCCGAGGCCCGGCTGTCGGGTCCCTCCACCGAGCGGAGGCTCTGGGAAAGGCGGTTGGGGGAGATGGAGTCCCCCGGCCGCTCGGGTGGTGGAGCTGGAGGGGCCCCTCCGGGAACAGGAGGCCGAGGCCGGCCGGCCAAGGAGGCCGCTGCTGCCGCCGCCCGCCGAGGGCTTGAACAGGGGAGGACCGAGGCACGGGAGGTGGCCGCTCGGGAGTTGGAGAGGTTGAAGGCCAGCCTCCTGGACGTGCGCCCTTTTTGCCGAGGAGGCTCGGGATCGCTCGCCAGCCGACGACCGATTACCAGCCTTGAGAGCCAGCTTCGGCCTCCGAGGAGACCGTCCGGGACTCGTGGAAGCCCGGCGCCGAATAGCCGCTCCGGAGGAAGGGATCGCGAGGCGGAGCGGGGAGAGCTTGAGTTCAATCCCTATGAGGATGTCGCTGCGGTATCGGAGTTTGCCTATTACATGGCATTCGCCGAGGCCATCCGCACGAGCCTGGAGGGAAAATGTGCCGTCCGCCCACCTCGAGAGCCGTTTCCCGGCTTATGCCGAGCAAAGACCTCTTCACCCCCGATTTTCATGTTCGGATCAAAGACCTGGTGGAGTTGGGTGTTGATCTCTCCTGGTATCCTCGCCAGGACCGGCTGCTCCTCCCCGGCGAGGCATCTCCTGAGGGATCTGCGGGAGACCAGTCAAGGCATGGGGAAACTGTTGGGGAGACGCCTTCGGCGGGCGAGCAAGTTGGTGGAGGGACCGGTGTGGGGGACCTGGCTCCGGGAGATGGGGCTGCTGGAGGGAGCAAGGGATACTTTAAACTCCCGTTCCCGTTGCTGCCGTCAATCTCCCTTTTTAATAGATACTTTAAACTCCAAGGGATATCTTGGACTCTCCCGCAGCCGCGGCTGACCTTTCTCTTTAATAGATACCTTGAATTCCAAGGGATATATCTTGAACTCTCCCGCTGCGGTTGTAATTCTTGTTTTTCTTTTGGTTTAGGGTTTAGGGTTTAGGACTTTTGTACTCGGCGAGTGGCCGCCCCTTTGTAATTAATGAAATCTGCATCTCTTCAATTCTCGCCTTCATTTACTGTTTTCTGTACTTCGACAATACTGGATGTATGGTTGACTCCGGCCACCCTTTGATCATAACATTGTCTTTGCCTGTTAATTAGATACTTAGGAAAACAGATCGAATATGGAATAAAATAAAGCGGTTCTGCCCGGCCCCCAAGGCGAGGCTCGACTTTTAACGTTAGAAAAATTTTCGGAAAAATTTCTCCGATCAGCAGATCTGTCCGGCCTCTAAGGCGAGGCTCGGCTTTTAAAGAGACATTTTCGCAAAAAAATATCTTTGATTAGTGGAATCTGCTTGGCGGGGGTGTTTGAGCTCCGTGCCCGCCCGCCATGGTGGTCGGTCGGTTTCTACGACTTATTGAGTTGTGCTCTTTGAGGGATTAGAGGCCGCTCGAGCTCATTTGCCCTATCGTGACTTTGCACGCATGCGGGTCTTGCCCTACGTGAGCCGGTCACGTGTCAGGGCTCGAACGCCCGAAACTCATAGGAATCGGGATACCTCGGCGGCAATGTTGCCCGTTGACCTCGGCCGTAGCGAGCTCGTAACGAGGATTTGGGGGTGGTGTGCCCCCTTGCTTGTGATAGGTTCTTGCTCGTTCACAAGGCTTGTGGAGTCAGTGTCCACTCGCGAGCTGTGGTCGGGTGGGTCGGTACGACTTGTAACTTTGGAGGATTTGAGATAAACTGAATTTATTCATCAATTCTACAACTATTATATTTGAGAGGTACAAGATTTTCCTACTGACCTACCCGACCAGCTATTGGTGGTATTTTCTGAGGTGGCATGCGTTCCACGGGTATTGGTCCGGTGTGCCGTCCAGATGCTCTAACTCGTAGGCTCCGCCGGATAACCACTTAGATATTCTGAATGGGCCTTCCCAGTTGGGGCCGAAAACTCCTTGGCTGGGGCCGAGGACCTTCTTGAGGACCAGTTCGCCGACCTGGAACTGACGGATCCTAACCTTGGAGTTGTAGTATTTTTCAGAGCGCTGCTTGTATGCCGCATTCCTATGCATTGAAATGAGTCTTCGCTCTTCGAGCATGTCAAGGTCCATTCTTCGGGCCTCGTCATTACTGTCGGAGATCGGAGTAGAGGTTCTCAATGTAGGGATGGCGATTTCCGATGGTATGACTGCCTCGGTGCCGAAGGCTAGGGCAAATGGGGTCTCTCCTGTGGAGTTTCTTGTGGTAGTTCTGTACGCCCAGAGGACGTCGTGTAGGCAGCTTGCCCAGTTTCCCTTTTTATCCTCCAATTTGGTCTTCAAGATGTGTTTCAAAATCTTGTTGACCGCCTCCACCTGGCCATTGGACTGCGGGTGATATGGAGTGGAGAACAATCTTTTAATCTTCCACCTCTCACAAAACTCCGAGATTTCTAAACCGTCGAACTGTTTCCCATTGTCCGAAGCGATGGCGTGGGGGAGACCGAAACGACAAATGATGTTTTTCCATATAAACTTGATGATCTGCCGCTGGTCGATCTTATTCAGGGGTTCGGCCTCCGCCCATTTCGTGAAGTAATCGACGGTGACAACGGCATACTTGCAGCCTCCGGGAGCAGTCGGGAGAGGACCTATTAGGTCGATGCCCCACTGAGCAAATGGCCAAGGACTGTAGATGGATTTCAGTTGTTCGGGGGCCGATCTGATGCTCGGTGCCATCAGTTGGCACTTGTGGCACGCCTTAGCGTATGCGATTGCATCCCTCCTGAGGGTGAGCCAGTAGTAGCCTTGCCTCATCGCCTTGTGGGCGAGCGCTTGTCCCCCGGCGTGGTTCCCGCAGACTCCTTCGTGAATGTCCGCCAAAACTACTTGCCCTTGCTCGGGCGTGATGCATTTAAGTAACGGGAGGAAGAAACTTCGTTTATAGAGTACATTGTCAATTAGGGTATACCTCGCCGCTCTGAGCTCGAGCTGTTTGGCTAGAACCCTGTCCTCTGGCAAAGTCCCATTCTTGAGGTAGGCCACGATTGGGGTCATCCAGTTTTCTTCCTCTTCCTCAACCATGTTGATCGACTGACTATGAATCGCCGAATGGAGCTGCCTTGTTAGAACAATATTGGACATGTCGGCCGCCCCCTCGGAGGTTGCCAATTTGGATAATGCATCGGCTTGGGAATTCTGCTCTCTCGGGATTTGCTCGATGAGCACTTGTTGGAGTTTCCCACACATGGCTGCCACTATCTCTAGATATTTCGCCATCTGCTCTCCCCTCGCCTCGAATTCCCCTTTAACCTGGTTCACTACGAGCAGCGAATCCATGAAAATATGCAGTCGGCGGGCTCCCACGGCTTCGGCGAGCTCAAGACCCCCTACCAGGGCCTCGTACTCGGCCTCGTTGTTTGTGGCCGGGAAGTCGAACCGGACCGCGTTTGTGAAGCATTGGCCCTCGGGGCCAATCAATACAATCCCGGCCCCCGAGCAGGAAGACGTGGATGATCCGTCGACGTATAATCTCGAAGGAGGGAAGTTCACTCTGGTCGGATCAGGGGGAAAAGTCAGCTCGACCAGGAAATCCGCCAGGGCCTGCCCCTTGATTGCTGTTCGAGGGGAGTAAATTATCCCGTATTGGGCTATTTCCAATGACCATTTTAGGAGCCGACCGTTTGTGTCTGGCCGATGTAGCACTTGTCTGAGCGGGAGGGTTGTGAGGACTTCGACTTGATGGTCAAAAAAGTAAGCCCTCAACTTTCTCACGCTCATTACTAACGCATATGCTAGTTTTTCCAGGGGAGTATATCTGAGTTCAGCGTCGTGCAGTACCTGGCTGACGAAATAGATCGGGAGATGCTTTGCGCCCCTCAGCCCGAACTAGGACGGCGCTGAGAGCCGAATCCGAGGCTGCTAGATATAAAAAGAGCTTTTCGCCCGGAATTGGTTTGGAAAGAATTTGGGGGCTAGCCAGGCATTCCTTAACCTTCTGAAAGGCCTCCCTGCTCTCCCTTCCCGGAGAACTTCCCTTTTTGATGGTGGAGAAGAAAGGCTTGCTCTTGTCTCCGAGGCGGGTATGAATCTGTTGAGGGCCGCCGACAGCCCGTCAGCGCCGTACTGCTTCACATTCTTGGGGTTCGTCCATGTCTAAGATGGCCTTTATCTCTGCGGGGTTCGCCTCTATTCCCCTCGACTCACTATGTGGCCGAGGAACTTTCCTGACTCGACCCCGAAGCTGCACTTCTTCGGGTTAAGTTTCATGTTATATTCCCTCAAGATTGAGAACGCCTCATTGAGATCCCGCAGGTGGTCTTCTTTCTTTAGGCTCTTCACCACTATATCGTCAATGTAAACTTCCATTGTTTTGCCGATCTGCTCAGCAAACATCTTGTTGACCAGCCTTTGGTAGGTTGCCCTGCGTTTTCGGGCCGAAAGGCATCCTCAACCATGAGTAGACATTCTTCTCTGTAAGGAAAGAGGTGTGTTTGATATCCTCCACCGCCATCGGTATTTGATGGTACCCCGCAAAGGCGTCCATGAACGACATCATTTCGTGCCCCGCAGTGTTGTCGATCAGGTGATCGATATGTGGCATTGGGAAATGGTCTTTTGGGCACGCTGCGTTGAGGTCCGTGAAGTCGATGCACAACCTCCAGGAGCCATTCGACTTTTTCACCAACACGGCGTTGGCCACCCATTGAGGTTCGTCCTCGGCCTGCTCTATCAGCTTATTGTCGAGCAGCTTCTTGACCTCCTCTGCCAAAGCCGCGTATTTCTCTGGCCCGAATTTTCTCCTCTTCTGCGAGATCGGTTTTTTCTTAGGGTCGATTTTCAGGTGATGGCAGGCATGCTTGGGGTCGATACCGACCATGTCCTGATGGGACCAAGCGAAAACATCCACGTTTTCCCTCAAAAAGCTAATTATTCCCTCCCGCATTTCTGAAGGGACTTTCGGGCCAATAGCGACTTCCAACTCTGGTCGGCTTAAGTCGACTTGGATGTACTCGAGTTCCTCGACCGGCGCGGTCCTTTTGAGCCTCTGCCCCTCGGGGTCCTTGGGGTTGCCCCTTGGGTCGAGGTCTAGTCATTGCGGCTCGAAGCCTAGGCGGGGCTCCAAGTCCTGGTTGTCGACTCGGTCGACTTCCATCTGTACTGGGCCTTGGTCAGTTTCAGAGGAACTTGCCTTGTGAATGGTATTACAATTTGAATCTAAAAAAGCAGGAAATAAATTTGGACTAGGGTAGTTCAAACACTTTCTTGCCATTTTCTGGTCGCCTTTTACAGTCCCTACGATTCCCTCGGAAGTGGGGAATTTGATACAATAAAAGAAAGAAGAGGCGACCGCCTCAAAAGTTTCAAAGAACGGTCGACCAAAGAAGCCGTTATACATGTTCGGCTGGTCGACGATTACAAAGTCTACTGGCCTAGTAATCCTAACCTTCTCATCCTTGTGGTCAACAAGCTCCACCGTCAGCTTGATCCTCCCGTAAGCGTTTACGACCATGTCTCCGAATCCGCGCAGTTGCAAATCATAGGGCTTGATATACTTCGTCAGATTTCCCATTTGGTCCAGCGCCGACTTGAAGATCAAATTGCAGAAACTCCCATTGTCAACCAAAATTCTATCGACAGTCATCCCGAGGATGGTGGAGGAGATCACGAGTGCATCGTTCTTTGGGCAAAGAACGCCTTCCCTGTCGGCGTTGGAGAAGCTGAGCACGGTGGACTTCAGGATGGCCGGCTCTGGAGGGAAACTGACTAGGCTGATGTTATCAATGGCCCTGATTTCGGCCTTTCTCTTCCGGTTCGACTGGCTGAAAACCTCCACCAGCCCGCCGAGGCTCCCGTCCTGCTGGAGCATGCTGATCCGGCCCCCTGCATGGGCGGGCGGGAGCTCGTCGTCGCCGGATTCATCTGCGGGTCGCTCAACTGCTGCTACCCTGGCCGGGGAGTTCGCTCTCTGGCGGCGGGGAGGCCGCTCTTCGGTATCTGCCCTGGGCGGGGGCTTTCTAACGAAAGCGTCGAGCTTTCTTTCCTCGTACAATTTCCACAGCTGGCGGAGAAGATCACGACACTGACTGGTGTTGTGACCGGGAGATTCGTGATATGCACAGAACTTGCCTGAAATCGGCTTAGAGGGGTCCAGCTTGATCGGCTTGGGCTTCTGCAATAAACCCGAGTGCTGGATTGAGTGAAAAACCTGAGCAGGCGATTGGCCGAGCACATTTACGATCGGGAACACCTCTGATTTCAGGGGGGTTTCGTCGAACCTTTTGAAGGTTCCGAAGTCCCGCTTGTTCCCGCCCCTCTTTTGGCTGCTAAGTCCTTTCTTGGTCGGGGGATGCTTCCCCGCTTCGCCGGCCACTCCCTCCGCCTCCACTTCACCCAGACGCTGGGAAATTATCTTTTGGCAGGTAATGAGATCACCTGCCCGTTGTCGGAACTCAACATAAGTGGTCGGGTACTTCTTAGTCATGTGCCTGAACATGTGAGAGTCCGGGCGAAGTCCGCTAATGGCCGCGTGGAGCTGTAGCTCGTCGCCTACCGGTTCCCCGGTGAGTAATATCTCATCCAGCCTATCGAGGTACGCTTCATCCGACTCTGTTCGGCCTTGACGGACCCCCATCAACCTCTGTCGGTTTTCAGCTCGTGGGATTTTAGAGGCGAAGTAGGAAGTAAACTTTTTGCTGAGCTCGTCGAAGCTATGGATCGAGCGAGCGGGGAGCGACACGTACCACTTATGGGCCAGCTCGCCCAGGGTCAGCGGAAATTGCCTGCATTTGGTGGCGTCCGAAGCTCCTCGGCCTACCATGTAGATCTTATACTTGCTCAGATGGGTCTCCGGATCTGTCTTTCCCTCGTATACTGGGGTTTGCGGGGGAAGAATCTTGGGTTGGACTGGCGCTTCTTCGATCTCCACTGACAGTGGCTCATCCGCTCGGGACTTTTTCGAAGAGCTATCCCCAGAGCCGATCTTTTCGGCCATCTCGTCAATCTTTTTCTGCATGGCGGCGAGTAGGGAGTCACGCGGATCCTTAGCCGGCTCGGTGCGAGTGGGAGGATGCGGCCCAAGTCGGTCATGTACCGACACCGGGGCTGGACCCAGTCGGTCCATGACCGATGCCCTCCTCTCCTACTGGGGGACCGGCGCACTGGGAGCCGGAGCGCGCCGCTCAGATTGCGCCTTGGCGGGCGCCTTGGTCACCGACTCAGAATCTGATTCGAAATCAAGTTGGCGGGAAGAACCGAGTCGTTCGAAAACGGATCGGGACCCTTGGGGAGATCGACTCGCGGCCCGTTCCACCGCCTTTCTTTTCCCTCTCTTCGCCTTCTTGCGAGCCACCGGGGGTCCGGTATTCGCCACCTCAAGCTCCCTGCCCCGGGCCTGGAGTTGCTTTATCGCAGTCCATATCTGCTCTGGAGTTTGATACTCCTGAAGGGGGATGGGGGCGATGACGCCTCCGGCCCTGACCGGCGTCGCGTCTCCCTGGACCGTAGGGTCAGGAATATGCGTGCCGTCGTGAGGATCGATCCCGGCATGGGCTCCCTCCCCCCGGGTGGTGAATGGCGAGTTCGTCATACTTCCGTCGTGATTTTTCCTGGGTTGCGGAGGTTCGACCCCTCCTTCTAGCGCCAATTGTTGGAACCGGTAATTATTGATAGGATGATGTGGCTAACGAGGTTACCAGTCAACAATAATTAGGTTGTACGTATGCTGATCGTTGTTCTTGGGTTATGATTGGAAGAATGCCATTAATATGAATGATTGGATCAATAAATGCATATGTAGGGAAAGCAATAAAGAAGACGGCGATTGCTGGGTGGTTTAGGCCCAGGCAAAGTGTGGATTGTGTAATCCTTTTATTGTGCCTTTGAGGCAGTATTTATAGGACTCAGATGTTGCCCTAGAATCCCTGAAATTAAGGGCCCTGCATTAAATGCATGGATCCTTAATTAATGCCGGATGTACGGCCATATACAAAGATAGCGACGACCCACTCCGGCCGTACGCGATTATGGCTGCTCGGTAAACTATCTGACAACTGAAGATACGCTATTACTATTCTGAGGAATGTCCGCATTTAATGCGATCACTGTTGGGAGATCTATTCCTATTGTGGGGGCGATTCTCTGACAGCCGAGGCGCGCGGCCTTCGTTCTCAGCTCGGCTGCGTTCTTCGGATGGTCGCGGCCGGATCCGAGGCTCCTATGGTCGGTCCTACTTGCGTGCCGCAGGGCGTCTTCACATCCGGCTTCTCCGAACAGCCTTGCTGGGTCTGCGCTACTCTGCTCGGCAGCACTGACTGGTCGGATACCTCCCAGAGACTCTGACCCGCCTGTAAAGGGAATGGGCCTGCCCTTGGGCTGGGCCGACTCTCGTTTGGGCCAAAGCCCATAATCTCTCTCACAACAAAAATAAATAATCTCATATATGTATATTATATTAGAAGAAAATTAATAGCTATTATTAAAGTATCAAGGGTTAGTTAATTTTACAGAAATGTAAGATAACGAAAATAAGCATTAGTATGTATGTAAAAAAGTATTATAATAAAAAATATATTCAAATTAGAAAAATTGAATATACTTACCGAAAAGATTTTGAACAAATGCACAAAAAATTTAAATATTACAATATTCGTAATTCATATTTTTAATTATTGAAAACTATAACATGGTGAAAGATATCATGGGACCCTAATATTAATTAACAGTTTTTTGACCCTAAATATATAATATTTTTTGTAAAAAAAAATTAAACTCTATAAATATTACATTGTAATATTGATAAATGTTTTACATAAAAAAAAAAAACAATTTTATACTTTTATAAATATACTAATTTTGACGATTATATTAGAAAGTTAACATCGTCAAAACTAAATATATACACTAAATTTATACAATAATCTTAAGTATAAATGAATAGAAGAATTTCCATAAAAGTTTACATTTATGGATGTTTTTTTTAAGGTATAAACATTTAACTAATCACTAAACATTTTATATATATTAGATTAATCTTTTATCATCATTTAAATTATTAATGAGAATTATACATGATACGGATAAAAATGTCAGGCCCAACTACACCTAGGGCCCAAATACGACCAGCCCAATAGGGCCTAATGACGTTACTAGATACCCTAGATAAAGGGAGGAAAACCCGAGATGGGCCCGAGCCCAGATCGGCTGAAACCAGGCTACGAAGTCCTAAACCTACCTACAGGGGGGCCACGAGGCCCAGGCTTGTAGGGAGAGGTGTCATGAGGCCCAAGCCCAACTACAGATAGGCCACGAGGCTTACAACTGAATACAGGCCGCGAGGCCCAAAGCCCGACTGCAGGTGGGCCGCGAGGCCCAAACCTGGCTACAGGTGGGCCGAGAAGCCCAGGCGAGATTTAAAGAGTACGTGAGGGTTTTTTACCAAGCCCATGAAGGTTATTTATCTGATAAGATCAAGAAACGCTGGAAGGAATAAGTAGTTGAGATAATTTAGGCCCAAGTTAAGGAATATTCCCCATATTCCTCATTGACCGGGTCTAAACCTCCATCCAGGGGGGGAATTCGTAGATATGATTAGATTTCTTGAGGAATAAGATATTCACGCACGACATCATGGCAGAACGTGCGGGATAATGCCTGGAGACTGTGTTGACAGTTATTGATCCTAACGTATGTATAAGTAAGACACACCCCACAGGGAGGTAACGATATCGAATCACTATCATTCTCACTTAGCTACCTTATACGTACTTTCTTGAGTATTTTCCGGTGATCTGACTTGAGCGTCGGAGTGCCTACGCCGGAGAACCCTCCGGCGTATTTTGCAGGTACGTTTGTTCGAGGGAAGCTAAGGATCCTAAGTGCGTAAAGGCTTTACCCCCGTGAACCCAGGTGGGGAAATAGGCCCAGGTCAATTTTTACGCATCAATTGGCGCCGTCTGTGGGAAAAGAAGAGCTAAGACGTGAGTTTTAGTTTCTTTTCTTTTCTAATTATCTGAAAGAAGGACATCATGACGGGTGAACGTACACCCATGAGACCGATTGCACTAGTACCAGCTGGGGGAAGGATAACCCCCGCAAACCCAATGCAGGGTGAAGCTGTGCCACACCCCGTGCCTCCGGTGGCTATGCCCAATACTGGAGGACCGCCAATGGTTACAGTGGCGCAAGGTGAGAGCTCAACTCCTGGCCAACACCATCCAGGAGTAGGAGCTGCTGTTAGAGAGGAAGGAGGGAACATGTCTTTCTCTTCTTCTGCAATACCAGAAGGAATACCTATGGTAGGAATCCCCGGTGCAGCTAATGCTCCAGCCAGGGGATACCTCGAGAATCCCGCAGCCAGCCACCGCCTCTCGCGCTCTAACCCGGGAGCAGCTGGATGACATGATAGCTCGAGCCGTGGCTGGGCAATGGCTGGAGGAGGAGGACCTCCACCTGTAGGGAGGACTCGGAGAACCAGACCGGGGAATCTGGCCGCTCGATCCCAACCAGGGGGGAGCAGGCAGGACGAGTATCAAGAGGAGAGAAGGAGAGAAGTGGAGTCCAGGAACCAGGAAGAGGCCCTGGGAGCCGAAGGAGCCCAAGAGAGAAGGTCAGCAGTCCCTCGGCCGAGGGAGGCTGGTCCGGAGGAAGCGGCACGGGGGAAGGAGACATCCCCGCTGCAGCGAGGAAGTAAGATCGAGGACCAAGAAGAGGGAACAGGAGACACCCATCGAGGCCATGAAAGACCAGATCGAGATCCTTGAGGAAACAAATGGACAACATGAAACATCAGATGGAAAATCGGGTTAGTATGCTTCGACCCGTTACAGGTTGCCAATTTACTGAGAATATCTTACAAGATGAATTGCCTAGCAATTTTAAACCTCTTAATTATGAATATGATGGCACGACTGACCCCTATGATCATTTGGTGAGATTTGAAAATTCGGCCCTCCTCCATCGATATGGGGAGGGTGTGAAGTGCAGGGTCTTTCTTACTACTCTATCTAAGGCAGCAGCCAAAGAAAGGGTTTTAGCCAGCTAGAACCCAATTCCATCAACTCCTTTGAACAGTTTGGGGAGCTCTTCTTGCATCAATTTGCTAGTGCAAGGAGGCAACCCAGAGCTACGCTAACATTGTTTAACATAAAGCAAAGGGAGAATGAAAGCCTGCGGGCCTTCATGAAGAGATTCAATCAGGCGGCACTAGAGGTTCCAACCGCCACCCCGGAGGTAAAAATTAATGCTTTTACTAGTAACCTCCGAGATGGAGATTTGTTTTCCTCCCTAGCTAAGAAGCCAGTTCAGACGTTCGATGAACTGCTAAGGAGGGCGGAGAAGTACGTCACATTGGAGGAAGTAAGGAAGGCAAAGAGAGCCGAGGTCAAACCAAATGGACCTGAAAAGAAGAAGGAATCATCGAAGAAAAGCTCAACAACAGAACCTGAGAAAGCTGCAAAATCTGGACCTCGCTCTAGGTTTGACAAGTATACCCCCCTGAAGCTTGAGCCAGCAGAGCTGCTGGAAGTGGCATCTGACCATCCGGAAATGAAGTTTCCATGGACACGGTCCAGGGGGCCTCAAAAACCTAAGTCAGATAAGTTTTGTCGTTTCCACAATGAATATGGACATGACACTAACAATTGTTTTCACTTACGTGATGAGATTGAGAGGATGATCCAAGCGGGACATCTTAAAGAATTTGTTTACAGAGATCGAGTTAGCTCCAGGGGTCAAAAAAGAAAAGAAGCTGATGATAAAGCTGAGGAGAAAGGAAGAATGATCGAAGGGAGGCAGGAGGAGAGACCCTCCCAGAAGAGAGGACTTATCCAGATGATAGTCGGAGGTCCAGCAGAGGGAGACTCCTTCCGCGCTAGAAAAGCTGGAGAGAGGACCCTCAGGAGATAGGTAGGAGAAATATCCAGAGAGGTGGATCATAAAGAAGCTGTCCATACGCCTCGAATTCATTTTGGCCCAGAGGATGGAAGCTTAAGGAAGGAGGACCACAGTGATGCACTGGTCATCACAACAGATGTGGCGGGATACACGGTAGCACGGATCTTCGTAGATACAGGGAGCTCCGCAGACATCATCTTCCTGGAATGTTTCAAGAAGATGAATTTGAATATAGAAATGCAACCAGTGGACACGGCGTTGTACGGATTCACAGGAGGAGCAGTACACCCTCTGGGCCAGGTAACCCTCCAGGTGGGGCTAGGTGAAGCTCCACGGAGGAGGGTGGTTATGGCAAATTTTTTGATTGTGGATGTACCCTCATCCTATAACATGATTTTTGGTAGACCATTGTTGAATCTATTTCAGGTGGTTATATCAACTTATCACATGAAACTCAAGTTTCCAGTGAATGATGAGGTGGGTGAAGTAGCTGGAGATCAGCTGCAATCCAGAAAATGCTATGTGGAGGCAGTAAAGATAGCCGATAAAGAGCTACATCGCAGACTGAAAAGAGACAAAGAGGTGGGCCGAGAGTCCAAGAGGTGCAAGATTTCCGAAGAAATCGATCCTCCGAAGATGGAAGCTGAAGGAGAGCTGATGATGGTGGAGTTGTATCCCGGAAAGAAAGGATACACAACGAAGATTGGAGCCCAGCTGGAGCCAGAATTGGAGAAGGACCTGGTAGCAGCTCTACGAAGAAATGCGGACGTTTTTGCTTTTTCTTCCTCTGACATGACAGGTATCCCCGAGGAGGTGGCGATGCATCACCTGAACGTGGATCCCAAAGCTAAACCAATAAAACAGAAATTAAGGGTCTTCGGACCAGTGAAAGATGCCATTACGAAGGTGGAAGTAGAAAAACTATTGGAGGCAGGACATGTCAAGCGAATACAATTCCCCACCTGGCTATCCAATGCTGTGTTGGTGGCGAAACCAGGGGGAAATGGAGAATGTGCATAGATTTCCGAGACTTGAACAAGGCTTGTCCTAAGGATCATTATCCCTTGCCTAGGATTGACCAGATGGTCGACTCTACATCGGGGTTTGAGCTGCTAAGCATGATGGATGCCTATCAAGGCTACCATCAGATACAAATTTTCCCTCCAGATATCCCAAAGGTTAGTTTCATTATTGCTAGTGGAACTTTCTATTATATTAGAATGCCCTTTGGGTTGAAAAATGCAGGAGCTACTTATCAGAGAATGGTGGATAAAATGTTCCGAGACCAGCTAGGCAGGAACATGGAGGTCTACGTTGATGATATGCTCGGTGAAAAGCGTAGAAGCTGGAAAACATGTGGCAGACCTGGAGGAAGCTTTCTCAGTGCTCAGAAGGAATGACATGAAGCTGAATCCAGCAAAGTGTTCTTTTGGAGTAGGATCCGGGAAGTTCCTCGGATATATGGTGACCCAGCGGGGAATTGAGGTTAACCCTGCTAAGGTGAAAGCTGTGCTTGATATGCAGCCCCCCACCAATATCAAGGAGCTGCAGAGACTGAATGAGAGAATTACAGCTTTAAACAGATTCATAGCCAGATCTGCGGAGAGGAGCCATCCCTTCTTTAAAATCTTGAGGAAGGGATCTAAGTTCGAGTGGAATGAGCAATGCCAGCAGGCGTTCGAAGAACTTAAACAGCACCTGGCCCAGTTACCTACATTAACGAAGCCTATACCAGGGGAGACACTTTACCTCTATCTCTCTGTAGGTGGGGTCTCACTCAGCTCCGTGCTGGTGAGGGAGGAGGGGTCAACCCAGAAACCTATTTACTACAATAGTAAGCTCATACAGGGAGCTGAAGTGAGATACTCGGAGATAGAGAAAGCAGCCCTAACTATAATGGTCACTGCACGGAGGTTACGGCCTTATTTCTTGTCACATAAGGTCATTGTTCGGACTAACTACCTTTTGAAACAGGTGATAGGGAGAGCTGATCTTTCAGGGAGGATGGTCAAGTGGGCTGTCGAACTGGGAGAATATGATGTGGATTTCGAACCACGGAGGACCATAAAAGCACAAGCCCTCTCTGACTTCATCCAGGAGGGTACACGTGCGCTGGAGGAAAGAGAATGGAAGGTATATGTTGACGGCTCTGTGTCTATGCAGGGTTGTGGAGCCGGGATCGTGATCATTGATCCAAAGGGCCAGGAAACGCAGGTGGCAGTGAGGTTTGAATTCATCACCTCCAACAATGGAGCTGAGTATGAGGCCCTGATTCGAGGAATGGAGATGGCCGCAGACCTGGGAGCAGGTCGGGTGGTCATGTTTTCAGATTCCCAACTTGTAACCCAGCAGGTTACAGGGGGGTACGAGGCCAAAGATGAGAAGATGGTAGCCTACCTTCAGCGAGTAGCCGAGCTGCAGGGAAGGTTCAGTTCCTTTGAGGTCCGGCAGATACCTCGAGAGGAAAACTCCAGAGCGGATAGCCTTTCAAAGCTGGCGAGTTCAGCAACACTACCAGGGGGGAAGATCACCTTGGTGACTGTAGAAGCTGAATCGACAAATCCCTCGGTAGGGGTCATCGGAGCTGAGGATGATTGGAGAACCAGCATATATCGAGTGTTGCAGAACCCGGAGAGCTGCCCAGATAAAAGGAAAGCTCAGAATTGGAGAATCCGATATACGATGATCGGAGACAAGATGTACCGGCGGTCCTACACGCAGCCTTACTTGAGGTGTTTATCCCTCAAGAAGGGAGGTACGTAATTAAGGATATACACGAGGGTTGTTGTGCTGACCATGCAGGAGCTCGGGCAATAGTCCGGAAAACCTTGAGGGCTGGATACTTCTGGCCTACCATGACCCAGGACGCCAAGAGTTGGGTGAAGAAGTGCGAGAAATGCCAGAAGCATGGCCGCCTCATCCACCTCCCTGCAGAGGAGATGGGTACCATGCACTCTCCATGTCCCTTTGCGAAGTGGGGGATGGACCTAGTGGGCCCATTCCCAATTGCAGTGGGCCAGCGAAAGTTTCTATTGGTGGCAGTAGACTACTTCAGCAAGTGGGTCGAAGCTGTACCTCTAGCGAGGATAGAAGAAGGTAACATAATCAAGTTTTTATGGAGATATATTTGCTGCAGGTTTGGTATACCTAGAATCCTGGTATCGGATAATGGAACCCAGTTTATGGGAAATATGGTACGGGAATGGTGTGATAACCTGAAAATTGTCCAGAGGTTCACGTCGGTGGCGCACCCCCAAGCCAATGGTCAAGAGGAGGTCACCAATAGAACTATTGTGAACGGGATACGTGCCCGACTGGACAAAGCTGGAGGAAGGTGGGTCGATGAGCTGGAGTCAGTTTTGTGGGCTTATCGGACCACCCCCAGGGAGCCAACGGAGGAGTCCCCCTTCCACCTAGTGTATGGGGCAGCCGCAGTTATACCTACAGAGGTGGGGATGGAGACACATCGTTTAGCCCACTTCCAGGAGGCTAGAAATGAAGAATTGATGAGAGAGAACCTAGACATGCTAGAAGAGGAGCGCGAGCTCGCCCACCTGAAAAATGAGAAGTATAAAAGCCGCATAAAGGCTGCTTATGACCAGAAAGTCGTAAGTCGGAGGTTTGAAGAAGGAGATCTAGTCTTGAGGCAAGCTGACGCGTTGAAAAATATTGGAAAGCTCGATCCCAAGTGGGAGGGGCCGTACAAGGTGACCAGGGTTCTTCGAGGAGGAGCTTACGAGCTACAAGACATGGAAGGAAATCAATTGGCTAGACCCTGGAATGTCTGTCATTTGAAGAGGTTTTATACCTGAAGAAAGTACCCGCCTCGCTGCAAGTAGGTGGTTCTTTTTATGCTAGAGTTGTTTTATTTATGTTCTGAATAAATTGTAACTTCGCTCCACTGGTACTCTTTTTTCCCTCCTCGGGGTTTCCCACTGGGTTTTACCGTAGGGAGGTTTTTTAAAGAGGCCGGCCAAGTTAACTCTTAACTTGCGTTGATCGATTATGGTCAATGGGGCAAATTTGTTTATCAATTAATGAAAGCGATTTTTCATTATCTATGAGTTCATGAGTTTATTCTTTCGTTGAGAACGATTGAAATAATATAAATACATGTTATTCGATACAATGGCATCATAACACACGATTGATTACGTGAGAATTAATAACTTGCGAGAAAGTTAAACAACAAATAAAATGCACGACAAGCATTCAATGAGAAATACAATGAGCATTCACAAAGTGGATTCGCATTACGAGAAAGAAGCTAAGAGATAGCTTCGAAACACTAAAGTTAAACCTACAGAGAGGGTTTAACCCACCTAAACCCAGAGAGGGTTTACGAGAAAGAAGCTAAGAGATAGCTTCGAAACACTAAAGTTAAACATGCAGAGAGGGTTTAACCCACCTAAACCCAGAGAGGGGTTATCAGAAAGAAGCTAAGAGATAGCTTCGAAACACTAAAGTTAAACCTACAGAGAGGGTTTAACCCACCTAAACCCAGAGAGGGGTTACGAGAAAGAAGCTAAGAGATAGCTTCGAAACACTAAAGTTAAACCTGCAGAGAGGGTTTAACCCACCTAAACCCAGAGAGGGGTTATCAGAAAGAAGCTAAGAGATAGCTTCGAAACACTAAAGTTAAACCTACAGAGAGGGTTTAACCCACCTAAACCCAGAGAGGGGTTATCAGAAAGAAGCTAAGAGATAGCTTCGAAACACTAAAGATTAAACCCGCAGAGAGGGTTTAACCCACCTAAACCCAGAGAGGGGTTATCAGAAAGAAGCTAAGAGATAGCTTCGAAACACTAAAGTTAAACCTGCAGAGAGGGTTTAACCCACCTAAACCCAGAGAGGGGTTATCAGAAAGAAGCTAAGAGATAGCTTTGAAACACTAAAGTTAAACCCGCAGAGAGGGTTTAATCCACCTAAACCCAGAGAGGGGTTATCAGAATGAAGCTAGAAGATAGCTTCGAAACGCTAAAGTTAAAACCCGCAGAGAGGGGTTAACCTATCTAGACCTGAGAAAGGGTGTAATAGTTAAAAAGATGGCTTTAAAGAGCTTGGTTAAACCTACGATAAGGATTTAACTGACTAAGTATAAGATAAAGGACGGGGCTTTCAGGCCTTGACCAGGCCCACAAGAAGGGCTCGGCTAAACTCGCACCTAAGAAAGGCCTTGGGGTGTGGAAAACTGCCGAAACGGCGAACTCGTTAAGTTAAACCTATAAAGTTTAGCTAGGCCTGTGTCCAGAGAGGACTACTAAACTTAAATCTATGAAAGACCTAAAGCTAGCAAGTTGGACTTGTGAGTGTCTGACGAGGTTAGTCCCAAAGAGGGGGATTACGAGGCAGGAAACTAAGGCATATTTTGCTAGGGGTTTAACCCGACTAAGCCTGGTGAAGCCTAAGATAAGAAACTAAGAAATAGTTTCGAAACATCAATATAAACCTAAGGAAGGGTTTTTATAAAAGAGAAAAGCTAAGACCCTAGAAAGGGTTTGACCAGCTTCAAAATCCCAAAGGGTTAAGGAATACTAAGCCTAGGGAGCACGTAGAGCTTACTCGCTCCTCAGAAGGAGTGACATGAAAGCGGAAATGGACCATTGGCTGCATGTCAGCTAAGCGGAGCATGCAAAGGGGATTCAATCAGCCCGAACCCCAAAATGTTTGACAAAACAGAAACCGAAAGGAAGTCTCCTAAAGCCAACTCGACTCTTTAGCAAGAGCCCAGTTGGATAAGTGAGAAATCTGAGACATAAACGACTAAGCCCACAGGAAGGGCTTAGATAGATAAAGTACCTAAGAAGGGTGGCAGAAAATCGAAGCTGCGAAAGGTTTCGAAAGTATTAAAGTCAAATATGCAAAGTTTGGCCAAACCCATACCCACGGAAGATTAGGAAAGTTAGGCATACCAGAGTCCAACTAAACCTAGATCTGTGAGGCAACATATGAAGCAGAACTAAGAGATAGCTTGAGAGAATTCAGGCTGAGCTAGTGGAAAGAGGGTTTTGATCACGCTAAAACCTAGAAGGAGGCTTCAGGAGTAAGAAGCTTAAAAAACATTTTGAAATACTAAGTTTAACCTGCCAAGCAAGGTTCTAACTTAGGCAAGCATGAGAAAGGTTATCTGGAGAAGTCCCTAGGCTATGAAGTCAAGGGAAACCCAGAAAACCTAAGCCATAAAACCCTAGAGAAGAGAAAGAGGGGTTTACAAACAGATAAAAGTTCCACGTATAAGAGAAAAGACACACTTACGGGGCAAGCCAGCGTTATGTTCCTAGTGACTAAGTTGTGCATGCAAGCTAAACGGCTTAGAAGCTAAACAGGTCGCAAACAAATAACGAAAAGTGAATGCAAGAAGCACAGATAGAAAGCATGCAAACTCCCAGCAAGGGAGGACACAGATATTCATGCAATAACAAGCTCCCGGCAAGGGAGGATAAACACCAGAAATTAAAACTATTTCCCGGCAAGGGAAAAAGCACGAGATAGACGAGAATTAACTCCCGGCTAGGGAGGATCGCATAATACCATGTCAAAAAACCCCCCAGCAAGGGGGGCAACAGAATCTTAAAACAAAACATAAACTCCCAGCGGAGGGGAGAGCAGAGTTTGAAATGCCTAACCGGCATGAAGAGAGAGCAGAATTCAAGTGCTAAACTAGCACATAAAACAACAAAAGATAAAATTATCTGTTACATGAACAAAAGAGTGTTTTTTAAAAGGGTTACTGGGGGGAGTGATGGGGTTCTTCTGTGGCGGCAGTAGCTTCCTCCTGGTTCACTTCCATCTCCATAGCCTGCTTTAAGCAAGCCTCCTCCCGAGTAAGAGGAGCGTCTAGAGTGAGGGGACACAAAGGCTGCTGCATAGAAGCGGGAGTGGCAGAGGTCACCTCGGTCTTCAGGAATTGAGAGACAGCCTGACTCATTACAGGAAGCCACCATTCCTCCTCGATAAGGCGGGTGGCGTCACCCTTGAAATGGGGAGGGGTAGGCATAGCCTGGAGGGGGTTGGTTCTGTCAAATTCGCCGGTAAAGGAAGGGTCGGTTTGCTGCCGTACTGCCGCATCAAAGCCGTACTCATAGAAGAATCTGATGTAGGGACCCATGTCCCCCAAGAAACTAGGATGCTGCAAGTAGGCGTCCTTGAGATTGACCCACAGAGAATGTAAAAATTGCTGACCTGATTCAGAAGTAAAGAGGTGATCGCGAAAGGACCTCGCTCCTTCCACTAGGGCCCTCTCGTGCACCTGGGATTCTTGAAAAGCATGATGGACGGCTAAATCATTAGTCTCCTTCTCCGCGGCCTCCCGGGCTGCCTCAGTTTTTGCCAGCTCGGCCTCAACCTTCTTCACACGAAAGGAAGCGAGAGTAACCTTCTTCTTCTCTGCAAGGAGGGAATCCTCCAATTCTTTTAGTTGCGGCGAGGGGAGGAGATTAGAAGGACTCCACAAGCTGGACAAAAGAATGCCTAACTGAAGCATGAACACACGAGTTATGTTAATAACTAACTAAAGAGAACGGTACTGATAATTGCCATGAAGCACAAAGTACCTGGGCAAAGTGGCCCGCTGCTTGGTGTTGTTGCTGGTCGGGAGGGAGACTGACTAGCCTTTCGCAATCTTGGGCAGAGATCAATTCACTGAAAAATTTGCTGGCAGAAGTACCTGAGGAATAGGAATCAACGTCAATCGGGGTGGAGGAAAGGCCCTGGCTGCGTCTAGTTGGATACTTGCGCCTAAAGGTGTCCTTCGAATATAACGAGCCCTGGCTAGCTGTAGCTTTGCCTTTGGCAGCTTTTGACTTCTTCGGAGGAGGGGCATCAGCTTCGGGATCCTCCGAGGGAGTGTGAAGGGGAGATAATGGGGGTGCATCAGGAGCCTCAGGTTGGGGGGCTGGAGGAGGTAACGCCGAGTCAGAGGAATCAGCAGGGTCCTCCAGTACCTTGGAAAGCCACAGCATATCTGAGAAAAAAAAAAGAGAGAGAGAGAAAATGGAAATTAGAGGCAATCCTGCTATATGTGAGACATAATGCATGTAAAGGAAAGCCATTACCATCACTTGGCTCGAGAGGGATTCTCACAGAGCTAAATTTGAAATGAGAAAGGAGGCGAGGGTTGGAGCACAACTCGGATAGGTTAAAATACCCATGAGCATTTACGTGGGCATTCAACGACCGAATGATCCGGCGATTAGTGGATGAAAAAATCTGAGTGTAAGGAGCAGGAGGGGAGGGGTTCTTATAAATCCATTTTTGGGTTTTAAAGGGCCAAGGACGATCGGGGGTGACAAAAAGATAGTGATCACTCAATTCCTTATTGATAATTGGGATTTTCCCGAGGAACAGACATCTTCCCTTCACTCTACTACTAACGTAGTAGAAGGGACCAGAGGTTTTGCAGTTATATTGAGAGAAAAATAGCTCACGACGGTTTCCCCCATTCCCCTTAAGGAGAACGTAGAAGGAAATCATCATACGGAGGGCGTTTGGAGTAAATTGATTGAGGGGAACCCCGTAAAGGTCGGAGATTTGGCAAAGAAACTTGGGAGGAGGAAGTCTCAACCCCGCTTCAAACTGGGCGTGCCAGAAAGCAAGGGTCGGGGGTGTAGTCAGATTGGGACGATCACTGGGATTGGGCATTGATAAATGGAAGCCTGAGGAAACAAGGTCATCTGCGAAATAGGTACCTAGGGATTTTTTGAGTTTGGAGGAGCCCGCGAAAGAATACCAAAAGCGACTCCTATCCACCTCCGGGGAGGAAGAGGATACCGGAGAATTATCCCCTCGGGAAAGGGGGATAGGGGAATGATGGGAACTTTGCGAGGAGTTCCGAGTGGGAGATGGAGTTCTTGACGAACTAGAAGAAGGCATGAGTCAAAAACCCTATTCTACACGAAATAAACTAGAAAGGGAGAAGAAGAGTATTACCTGGAGACGAAGGGGAAAGCGGAGTGTGGAGGAAAGGGTTTTTTGACGAGAAATTTGTAGCAAGGCAGAACAGTGTGAACGGACTTATGAGAGGGAAGAGGAACAGTGAGGCGAGCGATTCAAAATAAGGGAAGAGTTGATGGAAGCGTGCGTCAGTAACTAATGAGGAAGGTCAGATGCATGCTCGACAGCTGTCTATAGTAGAAGCTGAAAAGTCGCAAAACGCCAACAGACTAGCGAGAGGGGATGTATCCCGGAAGTCGAAGCTGCAGGAAGGACCTCCCAAAGCTAAAGCTGCAGGGAGGACTTCCCAAAGCTAAAGCTGCAGGGAGGACTTCCCAAAGCTAAAGCTGTAGGGAGGAATGTGCAAATCTTCCTTACTCCAGTGAGCTCCAAGATCGCTCACCAGAGTAGGGGGGAGTGGTTGATACGGATAAAAATGTCAGGCCCAACTACACCTAGGGCCCAAATACGACCAGCCCAATAGGGCCTAATGACGTTACTAGATACCCTAGATAAAGGGAGGAAAACCCAAGATGGGCCCGAGCCCATATCGGCTGAAACCAGGCTACGAAGTCCCAAACCTACCTACAGGGGGGCCACGAGGCCCAGGCTTGTAGGGAGAGGTGCCATGAGGCCCAAGCTCAACTACAGATAGGCCACGAGGCTTACAACTGAATACAGGCCGCGAGGCCCAAAGCCCGACTGCAGGTGGGCCGTGAGGCCCAAACCTGGCTACAGGTGGGCCGAGAAGCCCAGGCGAGATTTAAAGAGTACGTGAGGGTTTTTGACTAAGCCCATGAAGGTTATTTATCTGATAAGATCAAGAAACGCTGGAAGGAACGAGTAGTTGAGATAATTTAGGCCCAAGTTAAGGAATATTCCCCATATTCCTCATTGACCGGGTCTAAACCTCCATCCAGGGGGGGAATTCGTAGATATGATTAGATTTCTTGAGGAATAAGATATCCACGCACGACATCATGGCAGAACGTGCGGGATAGTGCCTGGAGACTGTGTTAACAGTTATTGATCCTAACGTATGTATAAGTAAGACACAACCCACAGGGAGGTAACAGTATCGAATCACTATCACTCTCACTTAGCTACCTTATACGTACTTTCTTGAGTATTTTCTGGTGATCTGACTTGAGCGTCGGAGTGCCTACGCCGGAGAACCCTCCGGCGTGTTTTGCAGGTACGTTTGTTCGAGGGAAGCTAAGGATCCTAAGTGTGTAAAGGCTTTAACCCCGTGAACCCAGGTGGGGAAATAGGCCCAGGTCAGTTTTTACGCATCAATACAACTAACCAACACCATGTTAAGGAAAAAAAAATAAAAAACCAGCAAAATATTTTCACAAATAAAATGTCAGTGTAATTAAAAAATGGAAAAAACAAAGTATTATTAAAACATGTTCTAAAAAGGATAAATTAATGTTAAATAATAACACAAATTTTAGATAACAATTAATAAAAATTCGCAAAACAAATTATTGAATCTAATGGAAACAAAATGATTACTATAGAATATGTATTTGAAAAGTTATTTCAGAAGGCCTACTATATACATGTACACACCCAAAAAAATAGATTAGAAAAAAAGTGAATGTGCAGATGTTAGTTTCCCTAAAAAAAACGTACAACTTATCTCTATTATTTATACGTATCATACAACACATGGGGAATACCAAAAAAAAAAATCTATTGGATTTCTATATAAGAAACATAATCAACTTTTAGATTGATTCAAAACAAACAAGGGTTTGTTTGCTAAAAATTCTAGCATTCAATCTTAAACATCAAAGTACATACAAAATGGTGGCATGTAAAACTCAAGTTTCCGACCCAGCACCGACTCTAGGGGGAACTCTGTTTCCCGATGAGATAATGATGGATATCATCTCAAGATTGGGAACGGAACCGCTGTGCAGATTTTAGGTGATGAACAAAGCCTGGTGCAGTCTCATTAACAGTCGAGATTTTCAAGTTGACCACCTGAAGATGATGAAACTGAATAACAAGGTCTGTTTTGTTCTGCAAAAAGAGTTTGGATTTACTCCTTTATCTTACAAACCCTCCCCTCCTAATTCTAGTGGAAACACTAGGATTATTTCTATTGGATATAAACCAATAGATTATTTAGCAAGTTGTAATGGTTTGGTACTTTTCTGTAATTTGGCTGATGAATTTTTCCTTAGAAACCCTATGACTGGTGACACAATCAACATAGAATCTACACCTATAGATTTTTCAGAGAATTGCCAAACAGCTTATGTCTATTTTGGATTAGGTTTTGATGTCAATGAAAACAACTATAAAATTATTAGGATGGTATTATTTGACATGTCTGATTTCAGCACTGAAGTAAAGGTGTTTTCTCTGAGATCACAAAGTTGACATTATGTTGGAGGGTTTCCATACGATTTTCCAGTATGGAAACCGGCTGCATTTGTATCTGGGAATGTACACTGGCAGATTTCTCAATATAGTAGGTATTTTGGTATCTCAAACTTCTCCTGCACAGATGAAACATTTGATTTCATTAGGCTGCCTAATGAACTGAATTGTGATTATAAGGTTGATTTTGGATCTCTAGATGATGACCGCTTAGTCGTATACATGGCTTTAGCACAGTCACTTACGCAGCTAGAGATATGGGTGATGAATGAATATAAGGTTCATGAATCATGGAACAAGCTGCGTGTCAGTTCAGGTTTTGGAGCACCAAACTATGGGCCAATAATGGGGATTCATCCAGTGCGTTGGCTAAAGAAGTCTCACCCTAGAATCCTGTTAAGGGTGGAACTAGTGGGGATATATGTTGTGTACGATTTTAAGTCCAATGTTTACTATCAAGCAATTGGAGAAGTCGAACGGATTTCATACTGTACTCATTTCCCAGTAATCCAAAGTTTAGAATGTGCATCGCGATTATTTGGTGTTTAGTTTGTCAGGTAGTATTAATATTTTGGTAAAGTAGACCATGTGTAAAATAGTACTCCCTCCGTCCCAGAGAACCTTTCACACTTGACTTTTTTAACGGTTTTTGTGTGAGAGTTATTTCATAGTAATACATTTACAAAAGTTATTTTATATGAATGATATGCTAGTTGATCTTATTAACTAGCATATCATTCATATAAAATAACTTTTGTTAACGTATTACTATGAAATAACTCTCACACAAAAATCGTTGAAAAAGTCAAGTGTGAAAGGTTCTCTGGGACGGAGGGAGTACATCTTTTTGAAAGATGGTCTGCCAATGCAAGTATTGTAATTTCAACTCGAATACTATTTCTATTTGAATGAAATATTATTATTAGTGTATATTTGTTGGTCTTCTAAAATTAATTTTAAAGTTTAAATGTGTTTTAAATTGGCCGACTTGAAGGTGGTATAATAATAAACAGGTATATAAATAAATAATACTACATGTACATACTGGAGAAGGAATGTAATTGTATAGTTGTTAAAAATATTAAGATAATATTCAAATACGTGTGTGTGAAAATTAATTGATATTTCAAATAATATGATTAAACATAAAATAGTATTTTATAACAAAAAATACTCATATAGTTAATTGATATAAATTATAACAATATTTATGTACAGTTTACTGCATAATCTTAGTTAAGTACATGTTTGATATTGGGAGTACAATAAAGATAATCCATGTACAACATAAAAAAATAAATTTAATTAGAAAATAATTTTCCATAACAAAAAAAAATACAAATAAAAAGGGTGAATTATAAGATACAAACCTTGGAATGTAGAGATAACATAAATTTCTAGAAATGTGCAATATATAATAAAACCTTATTTGTTGTTCACATAAATTCGACATCTGAATAAATTGAAATACAAGCTGTTTTTATCTAAATCATTCAATGAATTCTTCTCTATCAGACTATTTTCTTGCAAAAAAAATAAAAAAATGCTATGTTCATCTCATCATATTTTCATTTCTATTTATCCTCACGTTTTGACATACATTTAAACCTGTTTCTTCTTGTCTGCTTTTAGGAAAGCTCTAAAACGCCGGAAATGTTGGAGATCATAGACAAGAACAACAAAAAGTTGGTGGAGTTGTTCTTTTTTTTTTTTTTTGTGATTTCTTCTTTGTAATTATTTACCTATATTCATTTTAACTATCGTATATGTGCAGAAGGAGAAGGTCCTAATGGAGTTGGCGAATCAACAGAAGAAGATTTTGCTGGATAAAATACATGCAGCTATGTGGAAGGTGATTACTCTGAGTATCGATTTGAAGGAAGCAAGAACTCATGATGAGAGGATCCGTTTGAAAGCTTTTCAGGACACTGCTCACGAAGAGTACCTGTACTTGGAGGAAAAACACAAGCAACAGCTAATGTCCCTTACCCCGATCCCTTATTAAATATGTTGTCCTAATCTTTTTTTTTTTTTTTTTTTTTTTGAAAACTACTTTTTTTTATTATTTTTGAACTCTATTTTGAATGTTTTGTTGGGTGATACTATGTGTATATGCTTATTAATATGTTTTATTATGTTGTGTTTCTATTTTTTGTGCTAGCATTATTTGTTTCTTAATGATGTGTTTTGCATTTAGTATTTTTTTTCTCTCCATAACAAGCAAAATAAAGTTTCTGAATCATAGCCTACAACCTGCAAGAATACATCAAATCAATGTTAATATGTATACTGCATATATCAATATTTTCTTGTGCATGCATATGTATTATATATTTTAAACACTATTTTTTTATATATAAAAAAATGCAGTATATTATTTTTTTTATGTGAATATGTGTCTTTTTTTTGTTTTATCAGGATTTTAGACTTAGATAACATATCCGATTTTGAAACATACATCTTTTTTGTACAATATTCTTACTTGGGAAATTGTCATATGAATATTCGGCAGTAAGTGCATAAGATATTAGAATATTGTGCATAACAATGTACAAACGTGAACACATTAAAGTAGTACGTCCATAATGTGCAGTGATGAATATATAATGTATATATTCAATATGTAATGTACATGTAAGTATATATAATGTACAGTAAGCATAAAGCTAATGCAGATTTTTCAATGAAGTAGTGTGCACAGTTTTTTCAATATACATTGGTGGTATATGATGTACATAGTATAAATTGAGTATGCAAATTATCATATTAATGTATATATAAAATAAAAAATATACAAGAGCATATATAAATATGCATAATACACATATACCTAATATGTAAAATAACATAAATTGAGTATGCATGTATATATAATAACATAAATTGAGTATATAAAAATACAAAAATATACCAAAGCATATATAAATATGCATAATACAAATATACCCAATGTACATATACACATATAATATGTATATATAAAAAATGTACAGTCAATTGTATATAAAATGTCTAAAACATAAAATGTACACAAATATTAGAAGGAATATAAGTCCTATAACATGTGATGTAGACAAACATTACAAATATTCCAAGACTAGAAAGCATATAACATGACAAGTAGAATGAAAAAATCAAATAACAGTGTTAGGTCAAATAAAACAATTCAACAAAACTAACTGTATAGATTTCAGAAACAAACCAACAACTGTCTCAGTTGAAAAAGAAACTATTACTTAAAACCAATTCAGTAGAAAATGAGATAAAAAGGAAATAGAACAGTTCAACACACTTCAATCTTCAATTTGGCTTAGATCAACAAGCCAAGTAACCATCTGAGACCTGTAATCAACTGATTTAGAATGAGAAAAGATTCCAGTCTTTTTATGTTTACGAAGGATAAAGTACTGGATATTAAGACAGACTAAAACACCACAGTCGACGGAATCTGGGCTCTGCTGTAAACAGTTGACTGACTCAGGCTTCTTACTTAGGAACCGGCATAGATCGTGAGATAAATTCTTACGAATAAAAATATCACACAGTTTTTTCTCCACGTATTCCATTTGTTCAAATATAAAGGAAAAAACTAAATTAGTTAAAATTAAATTTCTATATAACTAGTAGAAAAAATAACAAAGACATGAATAAAAACTCACCACAATCAGTGATCCCAATAGATGTGGATCATTAGCAACTCCCCTTTTTGGCCTCATGGAGTTATAAAAAGACCAACGACATGTAATTAAATCAAATGTCAACAGAGTCCAGTGATCCCCTAAATTCCTATTTGATTGACCAAGACTCTTTACTAATAAATGGAAATATTAAGAGATGATCTGGACCAACGAGTTCCAATCTATCATAAACTAATGCTCGCAATGTTCCTTCTTGTGCTTTACGAGCAATTATATCCTAAAAGTGAAAGGTACAAAATTAACATAAGGTAATACTTAGACTTTGTACCCAATAAGTAGATATCTGATATTTACCCAACAGTTAGCAGTGAACACCATTGTCTTCTTAGCAGGCTCCATATCTTTATAACTTATTAACAATACATCGGCCCATGAATCAATAATCTGAACATATTTAGCAAACAATGCCAGCACAAGAATAAAGATTTTTAATATAAAATTGAAATTTAAAACAAACAGTATTTAGAGGCTGAGATGATTTAAACTTACGCTGCTTGACAGGCGCTCATGACGCAAAAGAGAAATCATGTCTTTAACAGTAACATGAGCTAAGGGGCTCTTCCCTTCAAAAATAACCCTTCTGTTCGGAAAAGGAAATATACCCAAGATTTTCATAAGAAGAAGTATATTGGATCCATATATACAACATTTAAAAAAAAACTATGTTAAAATAGAGAAATATTTGTATTGAATATTACAAAATTATATTAAGCAAACTACAATAAAACTTAACCATCACCTTCCTTTGCAAAAATCCTACAAATTGTGTCTTTAATCTCTGAACTAGTCTTCCTGACAGCTTCGAAAGAAGTATCCAATACCAATTTTGCTTTCCTCGGAACAATATTCTTCTTCTGGTTCCTTTTCCCACCCTCGTGAATCTCAATTATTTCACGAGTCTTCAACTGAGGAGTGACACACATGGATTTTCTCTCATCATTTGTACTCCTTGCTTTCACTCGTTTAGCTAATGAACTTGGTTCAGGATATTTTGATACACTTAACTTTCCTTGTGATGGTGATTTTCCCTTTGAATCAGTAGGCGCATAGGAATCTATTGTCTCATATGTATCAATGGTTTCCAACAGATCTTCCTTCTCCTCAATAAACTTTTGTTTTCAAGCATGGACTGATGAAGTTTCTCTATAGTCTCAATATGCTGCAATGGTTCAGGGTTGTCACATATCTGTGTCAAAGAAGGCAACAAGCTCAGCTTCTCAAGCCTATCCTTCAACGATTGATTCTCATGATTTAATCGTTCTATCACATCATCACGCGATTTAACAATCATAGAAAACTTTTTCATCTCCTCCAATCGGCATTCATGAGACAACTTCTGCTTTTCTTCCAAAAGATTATTAAACCTAACCAAGTTATCTTCCCCGTTCATTCTCAATCTCTCTTTCAACATCTCAATCTCTTTATCCTTTTGCAAAATCATCTCTTTTGACTCATCTATTTTTCTCTTGTAATCTTCAATTTCTGTAGTTTGCGCACCATAAGAAACTGCAAAATCAACAGCATCCTGAATATCGCTTTCAACAACCTTTTGCTCTTTTTCAAGATGCTACTTTGGAAGAAGATCATCTAAAACAGGACCATCAATATGTGTTACGTCCTCAATAACTGCCTTTCTGACCTTCCCATCTTTCAAAGGACTGTTTGTCAATCGCAGGTTAAACGTTGGGATATTAGTTGCCCAATCCTGAGACCTTGACAGATTCTTGTCTCGTAAAACATCTTCAAATAACAAACTAGTCTTAAAAACCCTACATGGTCCTCTTTTTTTGGAGGTGGAGGGATCCCCACCACTGGTTGTGGGTTCATTCAAAGGATTCATAGTGAAACAAAATGAATCACACTTAGTTCCAAGATCAACAGTTGCAGCTACGACATCATCACCACTACCACTATCACTTTCAGTATGTGAGCTTTTTTCAGTATTAAAGCTGGCATCAGGTACCTTTTCACCACTACCATCACTGTCATCCTCATTTTCAATTTGCTGAGAACCATTATCTTGACTGCAATTATGCTCCTCCCAAAACAAATGCAACTTTTTAAAGTAATTTACTTCCCTCATGGAGGCCTTTAGCTGCTCACAACGAACCTGATTTTATAATTTGAATATTCAGAAAAGCAAGATAGAAAGGAATAATTAGTATAAATTAGTAAATATTCGAATAAAGAAAGTATTTATATTAGAGAAAAAAAAGAGTTTACATATTTGGGCATCAACTCTGCAATCTTGACTTTTTCCAGCTTCTTTTTTAGATCATTCAGATCCCATCGTAAAAATCTTGGAAATCCTACTTCATATATTGTTCTGACAAGAGTTGTGTGCTCACACAACCAATACTTGCAGTATTAACAAAAAAAAATAATAATAAAGTAAATATCACTTAAAAGGTAAAAAAGGGAATAGCTAAGAAAATCAGAACCATAATCCTTACTGGAAGTAACATCGTGCATCCACCAACTTTCATAGTCTTGGAACCATTTATCTGGTTTAACAACATCTCAACTATATAGTCACACCAATCATAGTTGCATATTTCATCAATTTTCTCTAAATAACCAGTTATATGAGGCGATACTGTTGCATTCTGATTAGGAGCTAATACAACAGATAAATGGTATAGTACAGTTAAACGAATAACATCTATAATACTGTTTTCACCCTCTTCCGAAAGAACCTCTCTCAATCTCTGAAATACCAAATGCTTATACAGAACTAACTTCTCATTAGTCTTTTTTATTTCTTTCCTAAAACAAAGAGCAACCCATTTGGTTAAAATATAATCAGGGTTCTTCAATGGAATCCTTACACTACCATCACTAATACCAAAAACTAACTGGACATCTCTACTACTAACTGCTGTAGCTTCTTCACCAATAACAAGCTTCCCTAAGTCCTTATCATAACTGTAAATTAACTGACGAATGGTTTGTTCATATTTCCAACAACGTTTCATTAGCTTGTACTTTTCACATTCCTGAATTGCGTTGAACATGTACCAGTCTTTTTAAGCTCAAAAATGGTTTTCTCATCATATTGAAGACTTCGTAATTCCTTAACACTGGTTCTCAGGTTGCTTCTATAACATGTTGTTTTTGTTTCAAGTAAATCATCTAAAATGAATAAAGATAAAAACAACATGAAAATAATTAGCAAATGTTGTAATTATAATTGAAGCAACAAAAACAAACAAAAAATGTTAAAAATACCAAAGTATTTAGAAAAATTCTTCCTTCTTCTATTTTTCACTAAATCATTCTCATAACTCCCATCGTCAGAAACAGGACAAGAGGAATCTTGTTTTCTATTTCTCTTCCGGAATACAAATTCACATTCAGACCCTAACAAAAACAAGAATAACATTGTTCAAATATGAATACCCAGCTCCAAAAATCCATAAAACGAAACTAAAAAATATAATCTATATAAAATATAAAATCGGAAGATATACATATAATTACTAACACTAACCAGAATTCTCATAATCATGTTTACGTTTTCTAGGACTGATAACATCAACTTGTTTCCTTTTCCTTATGGGCATCTTCAAGTTTCCCAAATCTTGTCTCTTATTATGCTTCTTCTTATGCCTAAAACATATGAAAAGAAGATTAGATTTAAGCATGGGTTCGAAACTATAAACCTCCAAGAATAATTTTTTTCCAAAATTCACTAAACAACAAAATACAAAGATGAACATTTAAAATAAAAAAAATATCAAAAATAAAAACTTACATCTGGAAGAAGGTACGAAAATTACTTCGGCTTCTAAAAATTTCTTAAGCTAGATGTTAAAAAACTACGAATCAATGGCTTGAGTATTACCTTCAAAGAGTGTAAAGAAAGAAATAGTTCAGTCACAAAACAACGAACGAAATTTGAATATGGAAGATCATATTGTAGCAATGACAAGACAATAACTTGAAGGAGTAAGTTTAATTAGTGTCTGCAAAAGACCTATGCTACAACAAAGTCATCAGAAGTATAGCTATAGCACAGACGACTTCCTACGCCTATAAAAATTCGATAGCATTTTGATATATTTAATGTAGAAACCCAATTGTATCTAAGACTTAAAAAAAAGAAGGGATAAAAAGGTAAAACAATAATTATTTTTGTACCTTACAATGAGTTTGAATAGTGGTTGTATCTAAGGGCAAAAACCAAAGGTAGATTGTACTATAGAGAATGATTAATCCATATTTCAATTTGTTCTTTTAATAATATGCCAAATTAACTGAGTTACTTATACAATCGATCACCATTTTAAGTGAAATGTATTTCATTTTGTTGTTTCACCATTTTAGATGAAATATATTTGAATTAGTTGAAAAAGATGAAAAAATCTCCCTATATATATACTAATTGAGAGTTTTAGTTTGCTTAGTTGACATCTTCTCCTTCATTTTCATGATGTTTCTTATTTTTCATTAAGGGCCCGATTAAGAGGCCTTATAAGTCCCATAATAGGGGTATTACAAATTAAAATATGTTGATTGGTAGGCCTGAATATATAATACGGATCCATTTTGTTTTGCGGAGAACCCGATATAACCCGAAGCATAATACGTTCGTTTCATTATTACTCTTCACCAAAGAAATCAGACCCCCCCCCTCCTACAAATTTCTCTGGCTTCAACAATAGAATTCCGATTACCCATTTGCCCTTCTATTTCAAATTTTTGAATGGGAATTATTCACTGTTTACATTGTTTTTTTTCATTTTGAATTCATTTTAACGCAAGTTAGAATCTTCGTAATTTTCTTCCATATTAACGCGATTCATCGATCTTTCAGATTCGGCGGCGGTGGTGACCCATCCGAATACTGGCGTCGATATTGGACTTGCGCTGAATAGATCCTAACATTTTTCCAAGATTTCGAACTCCAGCTGAATCGTGGTTCAGGTACGTTTTTTCTGAATTTTCAGAAATTAGCATTTCCGAATATGGGTCATTGGAAAATCACACTTTTACGGCAAATTTAGTGGATGGTTAGGACTGATTCACTAAATTCGATCCTATTTTGCCCGAATTTAGGCAAATTTCAGAATATGGGTCATCAATTTCTCTGGTTTATTTTTTACATTTTTTAAATCCAATTATTTTGGTGATATTCGAATGGATTATGAATTGCAGAATATGTGTATTTCACATCAATTGTTGTGTTTTGGATTTTAGACCACTCATCGGTGTTAGTATTTGAACCCGTAATTTGAAGATGTTTGCTTATCTATATTACAAACGGGCTTAGATTGGGGTTTGTTCAAATGATCCTTCGTAGAAATGTTGTAGCTTAGCTGGTTTATTGTTGCTTGTTGTTGCTAAAATAAATTGATGAATCCAGAATGTGTCCAGATTGTTGAAATAAATTGATGAATCTAGATTGTTGCTATATAATTGTTTGTTTGATTCTGGATGAACCGTTGGATGTGCGAACTTGCCACTGATATGTTGTCCCTGATTTGTTTTACTTGTTGTTTGATGGGGCCATCATGCTTATCTTTTCATGCTCAATACGGTATGCAGATTCCACAATATGTTGTCCCTAGCTGTCATCAAATTGATTCTTTATATATTGATAGAACGAATTAAGTGTCGGCGAAGGGTAATCTGCATGATTATAGCACATCTCATTGTTAAACAGAATTCAATTAGAACACCTGTAGGCAACCGCCGTCGGTATACTATGATAAAAAAAATAGTCGCACAAGTGTCGACTTTAAATAGACTGTATAAGCTTGGTGATCCCGAGTGTGTGGCAAACCTACGAATGGACCGAAATACTTTTGCCCGCCTATATTTTATACTACGGGAATTAGGAGGCCTGAGGAACCAGAGGTATCTGTGTGTAGAAGAGCAAGTTTCAATGTTCTTATCGGTGTTGTCTCATCACACGAAACAGAGAATTGTTGGCTTTAACTACCGTAGGTCAGGTCAAACAATTTCCCATTACACAAACCTTGTCTTGAAAATGATTTTAAAATTACACTATCTATTCCTTGTTAACCCTACCCCGGTCCCCGATGATTCGACGAACCCAAGATGGAAATGCTTCAAGGTAAAAATATGTTATATTCTGTTCTTTTTTCAGTATGTTTTGAAAATAAGTTTGCCAAGTAATGCATTTTTTGCCATGTGCATAGGGGTGTCTAGGAGCTTTGGATGGTATATATATCGATGTCACTGTAAGCCCGAAAGATAAAGGAAGATATAGAACTCGAAAAGGCCGTATTTCAACAAATGTCCTTGGAGTTTGTGACAATGAAATGAGAATTGTATACCTTCTTCCCAGATGGGAAGGTTCGGCCGCTGATTCTCGTGTCCTGCGAGATTCGGTTTCTCGACCCCATGGTCTGAAGGTCCCAAAAGGTATGATTAGCAAAGTTGGTTTGCATTTTCCACTCTTGTTAATGCACCAATTTGTGACCTCTGTGTTTTTCAAATGTCTAGGAAACTATTATCTCTGTGACGACGAATATGCAAATTGTGAGGGTTTTCTTGCTCCGTACCGAGGATGCAGGTACCATTTGAAGGAATGGGGTCCAACAACTGATCGTCCCTCCAATGCCCACGAACACTTCAACATGAGACACACGAGAGCACGTAATGTTATTGAACGTGCATTCGGTGTTCTGAAAAAACGGTTTGCCATTCTTAACAGTCCCACATACTTTCCCATGAAGACTCAAATTAGACTCATCATGGCTTGCTTTCTACTCCACAACTTCATCAGATATGAGATGCCGATTGATCCAATGGAGCAACAAGTGGACCCCGAACAGTCTCTCGAAGACGGTGAAACTCAACCCGCTGATATTATAGACGGTAGAGTTGAGTATATTAAAGAAAACTTGAATCAGCATTCTAGAGAAAATCTAGAAGGGGGGGTTGAATAGATTTTCCAATTTTTTATAAATCTTAGAAAATTAAATCAAGATACCAAAGTTATACAGTGGAATTCGTTTTTAAACTCAACTTTAATCGGATCAAAATCAAAACTGATAATTTGTCTAACTTTAATTCTGAAATTGAACTTTGATTATAAACTGAAATTTACAAGAATAGATAAGTAAATAAAAGCAATGAAGAACACGATGATTTATAGTGGTTCGGATCTAACTGATCCTACATCCACTCTCCTTCTTCAACTTGAAGAAGGGTCTCTTATTACCACTTACTTACTTACTATCCAACTTACAGTTTACACCTTACAAAGATCTTCAAATCTTCAAACTCCTAAACTCTTCTCTAAAGTCTAACTTTTACAGTGATAGGTGAGCTTTGAAGATGTACAATAAAGTGTTCTACAAACACTTAGAACTTTGAAAAATTTCTTTGAAAAACTTTGTGAATTGATGTGAGAGTGTAAATCTGAGTATTGTGAATAATGTGTTGTGTTAATGTGATGTATAGATGTGTCTAATAAAGTGAAAACCTAGACCTATTTATAAGCCTGAAAAGACAGTTAGTTTGTTAGTCAGTTCTAACAAACTAAAACTGCTTAACAAACTTAATCTTGATAACTGCTCTTATCTTCAGCTGATCTTTCTCTAGTCGTCTGCAGCTGACTTGGTGAAGACTTGTTTTTCTTATTCTACTCAGCTTATCTTGACCTAGTCTGAGCTCTTCATAATCGTCTCCTGCAGATGACTTGACTTGAGCTTGTCTCCAGATGACTTCCAATTTTCCAGACTTCAGCTGACTTGTCCAGTTCTTGACCTAATCTGATCAGCTTATTTCCGGAACTTGACCTCAGCTGTTCTTCAAAGTCGTCTGATCATCTATATTGATCTTTTAAACTCATCAAAACCTTTTCTGACCTAACAATTTCCCCCTTTTTGATGATGTTAAAACTACAAGAAAGAAACGTACTCACAGCTGATGTTAGTCAAAGTTATTCAAGATAATCAGATATGCATATCAGAACACATTCACACTTTAATTCAGATTTATTCAAGTTAGAGCACTTAATTCACACTTGGAAAAATTTTAAGAAAGAATTCTTAAGTCTTAAGACTTTTTCAAAAGATTTGGACTAAATAAAAAGTTTTAAGTCTTAGGACTTAGAAAATTTTTAGAAAATTTTAAATCTGAGATGAGAATTTTCTCAGATGATTAACACTTAGAAAAATTTTAAGTTTTCTTAAAACAGTAAAGAAAAAAAACAAGTCAATCAGATAAGATTCAGTCATCTCATTCAGATAGGGCTCATTTACATTTTTACATATGGATCAGATAAGAAGATAAAAGACAAAAAAATTCAAAGCTTATCTAATCTGTCCATCTTTCTTTCTTAGGAAGCTGCATCTAATCGAATATTCTTGTCCTTAGCTCAGCAATTTCCTTAGGATCAGTCAACTTCATCTGATTTATTCCATAATTAATAGTTGACCTGATCCACTCCTTGTCAATCGAGCCATCATTTGTAACCTTGATTGGGATTGTTGAGTAGGCTGGAGCTACCAAATCCACATTGTACCATTCATCTCCTTCATTAATCAACTTTTGGTACAAATCTGGATTTTCCTTCTCTATCCAATCATGCCATGCTATCGTTTTGTCCTCAGATGATGCTCCAACTCCTCTGTAGATGTACCAGAAGAATGTCCACTTCACCTCATATTTCATATAATCTTCATCCCATGAGGGGTGAGCAATCATCCTTGGAGGAGCATCAGTCCTTTCCAGTGGCCTTACCCATGCCTTATCTGCTTCTACAAGGGGACCTCCGACTGCTGGGACAACCCATCTTTTCAGAGATCTATCAAATATTCTGTCAGCCTCTTTAGCAGACTTGATCTTCCTCTTCGCTTCCCTGCGACCATAATAGACTTTTTCAGCCTTTATTTGTTTGTCTCTTTCTTCCTCGATCCTGATCTGCTCAGCTGACTTTTCAAGTGGTCTTTTTCCCGCAGCCTTGGTCATCAAAATTTGGACTAGAGATGAGATCCGCTCAAGCTCCTTTCCCTTGCCTTTCTCAGCCTCCAGTTCCTTCCCCTTACTCTTCTCGGCTTCAGCCTTGGCCTTAGCCTCTTCTTTTCTTTCCCTTATCTTGGCCATAAACTTTTCTGATTTGAGCTCAGCTTCTCTCTTCCTGGCCTGCTCGTCTGCCCTGATTGCTTTTTCTATCTGCTCAATCCGAATCTTCAGGGCAGTGAGCTCATCCGTCTGACTAACTGTTGTGAGCTTTATCTGATTGAGCTCCGCTTTGATGACCTCCACATCTTCCCCCTTTTTAACATCATCAAGTAGCATAGCAAGTTGCTCCTTGACAACGGTAAAATAGGTGGAAGCTGTGGTCTGATTGCTCAATATTTCATCAGCCAAGATTTGATTGTCTACTTGTACTCGGCTTTTCAGCTCACCAACCTCCTTCCTTACCTCAGCAACTTCTTCTTTAACAGATAGTTTTCCAGAAACTGAAAGTTTGAATAAGAAATTTACCTCAGATGCTTTGAGCATTTCTTCCATAGTGATACTGACAGAGTCCACAATGTCAGTTGTCTTGGTTGTAAGCATCTGAGTGAACTTATCTTCCATTCGCTTCTCCAGCTGATTAAGGATAGAGGAGAAGGTGGATCCTGGGCTGCTGGGAGGAGCGACAGATGAGGTCTCCGGCAGACCGAGATAACCTCGGATGTGATTGAGGAGCTGCTCTTCAGATATGATGGAAGACACAGAATTAATTCCTGCAGACTCCAACACAGAAGTAATTCCTAAAGTGGTAGAGATGATTTGTGTTTGGACAATTATGGGTGTAGGCTGTTCAAGAGGCTCGGAGGTGCCAGCCTGGGTCACCTCTTCATCGCCTAGGTGAGATGGGGTTTTATCAGAAGATGATATGTTAGAGGATGTACCTTCAGAGACTTATTTTTCAGCAGATATAGTCCTTTCTGAGCTGGGCTCTTCTAGCACCTCTGCCTCAGCCTCTGCTGCTGCTGCTATCTTCAGTGTGACAGCTTCTTCTGATAATAAGCTTGAAGGAGCAGCAGATGACTCTCCTCTAGACCTCACCTCTGAGGCTTTTACCAGTCTTCTCCTGGTTCTCCTTTGGAGAGGGACTTCAGGTCTGGTTTTCTCAATTACCACGACCTCTGGTTCAGCAGCTGTCTCCTCAGCTGCAGGTACTTCAGGTACCTCAGCTGCTGGTACCTCGGCTTCAGGTACCTCCACTTCTTGTACAGCTGCTGGCCTCTGAGCCACTGCTGCAGCTGCCTGATTCCTCTGTTCACGGGCTTCGTCTTACTCATCGTCAGAATCAGGCAAACCACCTATTTTCTCATGCTTCGTTAACAATCCCTTCTGCTTTGAGTACTTTTTCCAGCGTTCTTTTGACTCCATCCTCTTATTCAATCCTTCAATAAGCACTGTGATCTTGTTAAATAGACTCACAGTGGACTGAGCAGTCCAATCACCCTCATCTGGATTATATACCAGCCTCTGTTTTTCCTCCTTAAACCTTCTAAACAATAAATCCACCCAATCAACCCTTACACCATCTAAAATTGCCCTCATACAACATAATCGAGATTTCGATACACCATCATGAGAACTCTGATCTCCTAAGATGGATTTTGCGACAATAGTCATTAGCAACCTATATTTCCTTCGAAGAATATTTTTCTTGAGATCCTTCCGGGTTCCTCTGTAAGTTACTCTCGCAAGCATATCGAACGACTGTTCCCATTCATCTTCCTTATAAACTAAGGGATTGACTCCTTCTGCCGATGTATTGAATATCCTGGCCACCGTTTCTTTGGTATATGATAATTGCATCCCTTCAACCATCGTTTCGAACCCATTATCAGAGAAATTACTGTTGACGAGAAATTCTGCTCCGATTAGATCCATTGTTTTGTTCTCTGCAGATTTCAAAGAACAAAATCCTCGTAATCTTGAAGCTTCTAATAGCTCTAGAATCTCCCTGGATTCTCTGTCTCGTGTAGTCTAAAAATCAACATACATCTCTGCTTTTAGTTTGTTCTTGACAGTTTCTGTGTTCATTTTGAAATCGTACTTGGAAGCGGTTATAGTGGAAGCCATTTGTGTTCTTTAGAAAGATAGAAAATATTTGTTGTAAATTTGAAGAAGGGGAAATGTGAAAGTGAATTTTGAAATGAGAAATGTAAGTTTTTAAACCACGAAGAGAGAGAGGGAAAACTTAGGAAGTTGATACGTGGCACAATCTCAGGGAATATTTTTTAACCGTTGATTAATGAAGGCGCGTGAAAAATATCATTGGCTCAGCGATAAAACCGCTTCGCATTCAGGCGCATGGCATTAACGTGTCTTGAATTGTGTAAAAGTAACCGTTTATCCTACGGATTAGACGGCTAATAGGTTTGCTTTATGCAGAGGTAATTAGTATACCTGACGTAAGCCAAAAGATACCTTTCTTTGCAAAAAGGTTTCCTATTTCAGACTGGGTTTTATCAGATTTGGTCCAAAGTGACCTTGTCTTCAATTTTAAAGAAATTCCTTTGAGTCTGATTTTGAAAAACACAAATATTTCAAGGCCAAAATACTTTCAGATTAGAGATTCATCTAAAAATTTGAAACTTAACAAGCTTGAGATAGTTATTTTGGAAGAACATTTTTGAATAAGCAAAGGGGAGGTGATTATCAGATTAGGATTTTAGAACAGATCTATCAATGTTGATGTACCTGTTCCTGCAAACAAACTCATCAAAACTATTAGTAGTCGAGGTAAGTCAGATAGGATGCAGATAGTCATCTAATTTTCAAGAAATCAACTGACTATTGTGTCCTTGTCTGATTTACCTAATGCCAGATAAGTAATCATCAAGTCAGATAAGGTCAATATGACTAATCCTTGATTCTTGATTCCTAAAAAGAAAATCAATGATATCAGCTACCTGATTGTTTTTTGACTCATATCTAGTCTGATAATTCTTTCTAGACATTTATTTAAAAGAAAGGAAAGAACGAAAGAAAACACAAAACAGATGCAAGCAATTGTAATTAAAAATCAGCTAATGATGCATCAAGTAATCCTAGTTCTAAACACAATTCTTTAAATCTAGATTCAGCTAATGGTTTTGTAAGAATATCTGTTCTCTGTGATTCTGTGGCTATCTTTTCTATTCTAATGTCATTCTTTTTTACATGATCTCTAATGAAATGATGTCTGATGTCTATATGCTTACACCTAGAATGTAGAACAGGATTGTATGTCATGGCTATTGCACTATTATTATCACAGTAAATAGGAACAGATGATGTTTGAATGTTATAATCTCTAAACTGCTGACTAATCCAGAGGAGTTGAGAGCAATAACTTCCAGCTGCCATGTATTCAGCCTCAGTTTTGGAGGTGGCAACAGATGTATGTTTCTTAGATAACCGAGAAATTAATTTGTTGCCTAAGAATTGACAAGTTCCTGAAGTGGATTTCCTATAAATCTTGCATCCTCCAAAATCAGAGTCTGAATATCCTGCCAGCTCAAAGTTATCATCAGCTGGTACCATAACCCAACTTGCAAAGTCCCTTTGAGATATTTGAGGATTTTCTTAGCAGTCTCCAGATGAGTTTTCTTGGGATTAGATTGGAATCTTGCACATACCCTAACTGCAAATGCTATGTCTGGCCTACTTGCAGTGAGAGAGAGAAGGGATCCAATCAGTCCACAATACTCCGTTGCATCTGTGGGTATCCCCTGCTCATCTGAATCCATAGAGAAGTTAGTTGCCATAGGTATTTTAACTTCCCTACTAGTAGTCATCCCAAATTTCTCTATAAGGTCCTTAGCATATTTAGTCTGATGTATAAATATACCCTTACTCGTCTGCTTAATCTGCAGGCCTAGAAAATATGTTAATTCACCCATCATTGACATTTCAAACCTATTTTTCATGAGAACACTGAATTCTTCACACAAATTCAGATTAGGTGAACCAAATATAATGTCATCTACATAAATTTGAACCAACAAGATGTTACCATCTATTTCATTTCTAAACAAAGTCCGATCTATCTTACCTTTTGAAAAACCATTTGAAATCAGAAATTCAGATAAGGTATCATACCAAGCCCTGGGAGCTTGTTTCAGTCCATATAGGGCCTTATTGAGTTTATAGACCTTGTTATTGATCTTAAACCCAGGAGGCTACTCCACATAGACTTCCTCAAGTAACACACCATTTAGGAATGCAGACTTGACATCCATCTGAAAGACTTTGAAAGATTTATAAGCAGCAAATGCCAAGAACAACCTTATTGCTTCTAATCTGGCAACTGGAGCATAGGTTTCATCATAGTCTATCCCTTCAGACTGTGAGTAACCTTGAGCTACCAATCTTGCCTTATTACAAACAATAATGTTGTTCTCATCTGTTTTATTTTTAAGCACCCATTTGGTGCCTATAATCTTTCTATGTAAGGGTCTTTCCACTAATTTCCAAACATTTTGCCTTTCAAACTGATGCAGTTCTTCCTGCATGGCAGTTATCCAGTTTTGATCTGATAGAGCCTCCTCAATAGACTTAGGCTCAAGAAGTGATACATAGCAACTGAACAGACTTTGAGGATCAACCATAGTTCGTGTATGCACACTATTGGATAGGTCCCCAATGATCTGGTCAGTTGGATGATAACTTCTCATCCTCTTGCCTATTTGATTAGAAGGATCCTCATCTTGAGACTCAACAGGTAACTCATCTGACTCTGTCTGAGCAGATGTTCCCCCTTCATCTGCTGACCCTGGCTGATCAGCTGATGTCAAGGGTGTCTCCTAAGATGGAGTCTGGAGTGGGGTTGTCTGCTGATTTTCAGATGGGGATTCTTCTTCATCTTAATCAAGACTAGGCAGATAGACAGTTCTATGTTTTGTTTTGGTTAGTTCAATTTTATCTAGATCATTTGTAATCTGATTCACTTTATCTGAGAAAGAATGTATTTCATCAAAAACCACATGAGGAGTTTCCTCCACACAAAGAGTTGTCTTGTTGAAGACTCTGAATGCCTTGGAAGTGTTAGAATATCCCAAGAATATTCCATCAGCTGCCTTAGCATCAAAGGTCCCCAGCTTAGACTTCCCATTGTTATGGATGAAGCATTTACAACCAAAAGCCCGAAAATATGAGATTCTTGGAATCTTACCCTTCCAGATCTCATATGGAGTCTTACCCTTGTCTTTAACTGGCAAGCACCTGTTCTGGGTATAACAAGCTGTATTGATGGTTTCAGCCCAGAACCTATGAGGGGTTCCATATTTGGCTAACATGCTCCTGGCTGCTTCCTTCAATGTTCTATTCCTTCTTTCAACTATTCCATTTTGTTGTGGAGTTCATGCTGATGATGTCTCATGAATAATTCCACACTCATTAAAGAAGTTAGATACACAAGAATTTAAAAATTCAGTGCCCTTATCACTTCTTATTTTAATAATATTAACACCCTTCTCATTTTGAATCTGTCTGAACAGATCAGGGATCTTGTTCACAGTCTCATTTTTCTTGAAAAGAAATATAACCCAAGTGTATCTAGAAAAGTCATCTACTACTACAAGAGTATATTTCCTTCCACTAAAGTTGAGAGGTGAAACAGGTCCAAATAGATCAAGATGAAGAAGTTGTAAAACTCTTTTAGATGAGGAGGTGTTAATACTTTTAAATGAGTGTCTGGGTTGTTTACCTTTTTGACATGCATCACATTTCAGATCAGTAGAACATAATTTCTCAAGTAACCCTTTAACAAGATTCTTTCTAGCTAGCTTACTAAGGGTCTTGAAGTTCAGATGACTAGGCCTCTTGTGCCATAGCCAACTGAGGTCATCTTCACCATTAGCTATCAGACAAGTATCTTTGGGACAACTATTAAAGTTGGCCACATAGACATTATCATGTCTGAAGCCAGTTAGAAGTACCTTGTCTGAGGAGCTATCTAAGATATCACACTTATCTTTAGAGAATTTTATAAGAAAACCTTTATCACAGAGTTGGGAAACAGATAACAGATTATGTTTTAAACCTTCTACAAAATATACCTCCGATACCTGAACATCCTTGATAATTAAATACCTACTCCTTTAGTCTGTCCACAATTGTTGTCTCCAAAAAGAACTCTAGGACCATCAATATTTTGGAAATTTGATAGTAGCTTCTTATTACAAGTCATATGCTTTGAACAACCACTGTCTATGTACCATATTGAAGCTAGAATCTCCTCCTTGAGTGATAGTCCCTGTAAATCCTGTAAAATAAATCAAGTATGAGGTACCCTAGTGATCTTGGGTCCTTGAAGGTCAAAATTCACTTTGGGTAACCAAACAAACAACTCATTATCAAATAATAAATCTGACTTGATCTGTCTACCAAATCTGTCTACAATTATATCACTTTTAAATGATAATTTATTGTATTCAGATTTAGTGACTCTCTTCAACTTAGGAAAAGTGAGATAACATCTACTTCTCCCATCAAAAGAACTATAATAAGAATTTCTTCTTATCTTAGTTCTTGAAACTTTCTTAGTCTAATATGGAGTCTTTAGCTGAATTTTAGTTTTCAGACTAGAAGATGCAGTCCTTATCTGACTAAGTGGTTTCCAAGGACCAATTTTAATCTCTTTTGAGGATTCAGATGCCTTCACAAATTTTCTAGGTTTTTGAACATCTGATTTATTATTTTATCATAATCAAGACTTGTCTTATCATGGGATTTTTGTGAAGTGCTAAAGATGTGATCTATTACTGATTGTGAGTTATTAAGTTGACTTATTTTGAAGACAAGCTTCTCATTGTCTTTCTTAATTAACTCATTCTCAGTATAGACCATCTCAAATTTGTCTTTTAAAGATTTCAATTCATTTTCTAATCTTTCAGACAAGCTGGCTGATGTACTAGCCTCAGCCTGGGGTAACCCCTTGAATGTTTCCTCAGACTCTAAGTAGTTCATCACCTGCTTGCCTTTGGCTAGAATCTGAATCTGATCTTTTAAAGTTAAATTTTCTGTCTCTAGTTGTTTATAAGCAGTCAAAGACATCTTTAGATCTTTTAATAATCCTTGAATGACAGTTTGGTCATTATCTAAAACAGATTTATAAGAATCATTATCAGAAGAAGAATAATAGACTACCTCTTTGGTCATAAGACAAATTTCATCGTCTGATCTAAAATCAGATGAGGATGATGAAGATGATGAAAATTTTCTTGATTCTTTTTCTTCAGCCAGAAGAGCTCTTTGATCTGCAAATCTTCTATCTCTTTTCTTTCTTTTCTCTTCTCGTTCCTTAGGAGTCAGCTGAGGACAATCATAGCTGAAATGCCCTGGCTTGTTACAGGTGTAACAAGTATCACTCCTATCTGATTTAGGGCTAGTAGGATTTCTTTTTGCAGGTGATCTGAACCTCCTTGTCTGGCTCCTACTCTTATCATCATCTGTAGAATCATCTTCCTTTCTTCTTGACTTCGATCTGGATCTATCCTTTCCTGCAAACCTCAGCTTATTACGTTTATATTTCATTCTTAATTTGTCATACCTTTTGGTGAGCAAAGTCATCTGCTCCTTTAGAGATAAGTCAGCTCCTACTGATTCAGCTGCTGTCTTGTCTTCCTTGTTGACAAAAGCAACAGACTTGGATGAGGTGCTTGACTCCATCTCATCTTCCTCATCTTCTATCTGAATATCATACTCTAAAGCTTTAAGATGAGAAAATAAAGTATGATGAGTAATAGATGATAAATTTTGAGTTGCTTTAAGGATATTAGACTTTTCTCTCCATCTCTTGGTCAAAGATCTCAGTATCTTATTATTGATCTCCTTCTCTGAATAATTCTTTCTTAAATCAGCTGCTTTGTTGAGAAGATTTGTTAGTCTCACATCCAGCTGATCTACTGTTTCATTCTCCTTCATCTTGAAAGTGTCAAAAGCATGTAACACAGACTGCAGCTTATTCTCTTTCACTTGGTCAGAACCTTCACATACATTTGCAAGTGTCTGCCACATCTCCTTAGCTGATTTACACCTTTTGACTTTTTCAATCCAATCCTTGCTAAGAGTTTCTATGATTTCTGTCCTGGCTACCTGATCTAAGTTGTGGATTTTTCTCTCATCACT
>CM061055.1:3965765-4173265 GCA_030762865.1 Paraleonurus japonicus | reverse complement strand
TTAGCTCATAACATGTGTATATATATATATATATATATAAAAAATTTATAAATGTGAACCAAATGCAAATTCATCTAAAAATAAACATAAATGATATCACATGCATAGATCTACTTCGCAGTTTTAAAATCCATACCACAATTCGAAATACACAAATCCTAATCAAGCACTTAACAAACACTATCCTAGAATGTAGTCAAAACAAACAAGTGCCTTCAATGCTAAGAATGTCGAAAAGCTCCGAACAGTACATCTTACGAAATTCAACTTGTCTTTTGTGGATCGAATGCATTAGGGGGACGTCCACTAACGAGACACTCCAACATCTTCATTACTACTACGCCGCAAGAAGATGAATCAACTTGTTGTGGAGCATCCGGTGAAACTTTAACATCCCACGCTTTCTTCCTTTGCCGTATACTTTTAATGGGACTCGTTTTGACAAGTTGGTCACATATGCTTAGCATTAGTGAGGCTAGTAGGCGTACCTTCGATAAATGTCTTGGATTACTTCTCCTTCCACCGCTCGATTGAGAGTCGTAAACAATGATGCACTCGTCTTGCAACGATAGCTCATAAAGGACCCAATGGTTTTGATTGACGTAGCCTATCCCGAAGACTCTTTCGACCTCATTCCATGGCTTGCCAATACCGTGCAGAGGTAACCTTCCGTTCACATAATCAACCACCAGTTTTTCCTTGGTCTCCCAAATCCAAGGCATGTGATTGTTATCTGTTTTTTTCCAAGCATTATACACCCGCTCTGTCATGATAGCCTGCACTCTATTCTATCATTAGCACAGTGCCCAAGAGTATCACAAAGTTTATCAAAACAAGTAACACAACAAGCAAAGTTTAAATACTTACCCAAAACGACACATCAACACAAGTCCATCCGGTCTGAAAATTAGATGGCCACGTCTTAGCTTTAAGAACGAGGAGATTTAGCAAGGCGTCTAGATTCTTCGAGTAACAAATAAACAAATGTAAGATGGAATAAATTTATCAATGCATCAGTCAACTACACGAACTGTAACAAATAAGTAAGTTATATTTATATTCTAAAAGTTGATACAATGTAAAGATAAACGAGTGAAATTACCTCAGACGTAAGCCATCCTAATGGATCTCGGATGCTTCTAAACCACGTGTAGTCCACAACTCCAATATTTTCAACAGACACTTGTACTTTCACCCCCTGCTGTCCGTCATTATTGTACCATTTCTCAAATTCCTCGTCCTCTCCCGTTGTCTTTTGCTCTTCATCCCCCACGTCCGTATTCTCTCCACCCCCCCCTTTGCCTTACCCTGTCCGCCGTCTGACTTACTTACCAACACCATTGCCCACTCATCTGCTTCCCCGTCCCTCTCTTCCTCGTCCCTCTGTTCATTCTTTTTCTCTGCATCTTCTGCTTCCCCGTCCCTCTCTTCCCCGTCCCTCTGTTCATTCTTTTTCTCGTCATCTTTTGCTTTCCCACATCTTTCTCATTGTCTCCATGTTCCTTACTCTCAACCCCACCGTCCATCTCTGTGTCTCTTCCGTCGTCATCTCCATCGACTATGTCCTCATCTCCATCGACTATGTCCTCATCTCCACCGGCTATGTCCCCTTCAAAGCCCTCTTTTGTGTCATCTTTATGCTTTTGGTCCTCACCCCCCCATCTTAATATCGTTATTGATCTCCTCTTGCCCGTCGCCTATATCGAGTTTATCCATTATCAATTTTTGGTTTTCAATTATGACCCTCATGTGCTTCTCCATCGTCTTGTATTTCATTTTCAACTCTTTCAACAAGGCTATATTTGAGCCCCCTGTCCCTTCATCACATTTCGTGTCAACTTCTTGTCTCTTTCGCTTACGAGTCCTTGTATCGGTGGATTTATTGAACCCCTCCTCCCAATCTACAAGGCTTAAATAGTAAGGTATTTTCTTTTCAGCATTCGTCGGGCTTAAAGCAGCCCTCGCCTTGATCTGTATATCCAAAAAGGCATGCTTATTGATTTTATCCAAGTAGAATTGACAAAAGATGCATGTTATACAGTGATCAATTTCATTCATGCGAAAATAAAACCCACACCTGTAGTCCTGTTCATGCAATATATGTAAATTAATCTACGTAACATTTCACGCATGGATCGTTTCAATTATAGATATCAATAGATGAATACAACCCACACATGTAGTCCACCATTTATCGAAACATACCTCAACATGCAATATATTTATTTTAATCCACGTAACTTCCATGCATGCATTTTTGCAATTATAGCTATCAATTGATGAATAAAACACACATATCTGTGCCACCATGGACCGAAACATACCTCAACATGCAAAATATTTAAATTATTCCACGTAAGCTTCATGCATGGATCGTTGCAATTATAGCTATTTGTTGATAAATACACGAATTAAACGTACCCGCTCAGCAATTTCATCTCCAAGCTCTAATATAGGAAAACAACGGATTGTCAACTCTTCAAAACCGAAAGCCTTGGTTGGACTCCAGCGTAGCATTCGAGGGATCACATCCGTTCCCGTTGGCCTCTTCCCACCACACAAGGTATCAACACAAGGTATTGCTTCATAAGCCCATACTTGAAGAGCGTACGTGAACCCGTAAATATCCATGTGTGCCACATTCTGCTTCGCTCTGTGACCCCGGTGTCTCTTCCGTCTTGCAGTGACTTTTTCACCCATAGTAGTACGGATGTCCCAGAGAAGGAAATCATATGCAACACGACCCCAAGGGTACTTGTTAAATTCAATCAGATCATCACAAAGGTGGATGTATTGAACATCAATCATCTTGGTTATGTTGTCCTTCATCAAGAGAATACCATACAACACCCACAGTAATGCAAGCTTCAAGATCACATTAGGCTCAACGTGGTCTCCAGCCTCTGATGCATGGATAAAAGCATCTTCAATATCACGAACATACAACACATTCTTCTTACCGAACACCACCTTGTAGAACTTGCTATTTTCAAGAATGACGGGTTTAGCGCCGAATTTTAATCCCGTTACTAATGCAAACTCCATCGGCCCGAATTGTGCTTCTCCATTGTTTACATGGAACACAAGACTGTCGCCCTTCATCGTCTTATCTTGCTTAAATAGCAAGTGCAAGTAAAGTTGGCCTTGAAATGGTATGTTTTGGAAGTTGTAGAACTGGCCGAAGCAGGATTTTTTGAAACGGAGATTGTTGTCCTTACTGAGCCGATCCTTTATGGTTTGAAGGATAGTTAGATCGGCCCGACAACTAAGCCTAGCATTGAAGTAGTCCTTCCTTTCCACGATTGCCATCTAACAAAAGGCATGGTAATACATAAGCAAACTACTCCCACAAGTATGTATACTTTGCCAGAGATGTGTCTCGAATAGAAAAAAGGAAAACCATACTACTATATATTGCATTCGAAACGTTCGAATCATAAACCATGGGCTATATTATTCATAGAATCGAAGGGGCATGTCGCTGAGAAAATGCAAGCTTCGTGGGATTTGAAAACAGGCACAAGCAATGGTTCTGGTTATTTTTTTTTGTCAACCGACATATACCAAAAAACCATCTCAAAACCGTTTGGAAAGTACCATTTGAAAGAACCGTCGTTATTTTCCAAGCACGTTCGTTTAGAATATATCCAAAAATTTACTAAAAAAGCCCAATATTTTGAATGTCTCCCACATACATTACCGTTAAAGGCGGAAAACATGTTTGGAATACATCTATATATACAATTTGAATTTCAGAGATACATATCAACAAAATCGATACAAATATAAACGGTTTTAGAACAATATAGATATACACAACACATATATATATATACACCTACAAAATCGATACATATATACGTCTCTATATACAAAGCACGCAACTCTTTCCATGCCCCCATTTACAGAAATTAGACAAGGTAAAAGCAAGAGTGAAGAAATACATTACCTGCTTTGATGGGTTCCTTGATTTTGGCTTCGATTTCTCCGTTGGGCCAATTGGGGGCCGTCTATTACACCGGCGATGTCGCAAGGTTCAAGGCGCAAATATGGGTTTTTCGGTGGTAATTTCCGAATGGGAAGACGGTGGGTCTCTATTTTGTGGAGGGTTATTTTTTAATCCAAAATTAGCTAGTGGGTGGGATTCTTAATGGGCTTGGCCCGAATGGTGGCTGTGAAATTAAAAAAGTAGAATTTCATAAATTGAACAACAACTTCATCAGTGAAGACGGTTTTCCCATGTGAAAAAACAGGGTTGAATAAAATGCATTAGTCCAACGTATAATACTTACACATTATTTTGTAACGATGAAAGGTGAATTTTAGTAAAGTTTGAAACATAAAATGAACCATATATTACAACAGCCTTCAACAAGACATTTCCTAATCAAGCCATGTAGTTTCAATGGGCTTATACAAAATAATTATGTCATAAGATACAGGACTGAAAAACACATCCTTAATATGATCACAAAAACCAAAACAACATCATCTAATAAACAACTACTGCAGTTCAACAAGTGTTGATAAAAATCCTTCAGACCACATTCAAGTTTTCTGTTCAAAATCTCCGGCTAGCAATCGACGAATGTAACGCCCACGGGAAAATTCCGGGAAATCTGTAAACGTCTTTAAACGTTGAGCATTCTTCGAGAGACTCTCAGAGGCATCTAGCATTTCATCCAGCGTGAGTCCGGGAATGGCTTCTAGCATCTCCCAAATTGATTCTTTCGTGCTTTTTTTTCCAGTCAACTCATCACCAAAGTTGACGACTATCTTCTCAAGACGGTCGTCCGAGGTAGCAAATAGGTCTGAAAGTCCATGGAATAGGTCTTTGTTGCTGTCACTTGGGCATGTTGATGACATTTTCTTAATTCCAGATGGAGTAGGCTTTGGCATTTTATCGACCGTCGGAGCTTCAGACTCGACGTCCATCTCACACGGATCCTCATCGGCTTCATTATTCGCGGGGCTTCCAGCCGGTACATGTTCACCCGTGTGATGATTTTCTTCATTCACAAGCTCATTGACAGCGTCCATCACATCCTCGCAACCCTTTCCGTTGGCTCGATCGGATCCAAAAACCTCGATCCAATCATAGTAGAATGGTCAGGGTTGGTAGCGCATCCCCGATATGCTTAGCTCTTTCTACAAGTTCACATTATTATTAATCAATTTATAACTTTTTATATAGCAAATTAGAATAAAAAAGAAAGCGGTAAGATGGTACATATACCTTCACAGCTTTCTCCCAAGCAATATCGGACACGTCTATAACCTTCGTCATAGGTTAAAGCCACTCCCGCTATCCCCTAGCGCTGTCTGAAGACACCCGTAGTGTCGCTTCCAAATGGTTATCCGCGAGTTAATGTGAGGAGTTGCACGAATGTCTGTTCCAGGGAGTTTTTCCCGCATTTTCTCTTGTAATTTCATTAAATAACCGGACTTAAAACCATTTTCACTCTTACATCCCGAAACTACAATCTCCTTAAGAGCATCCATTAATATTGATTCTTCATTTGGGTTCCAAATCCTCCTCGTCCCAGTACCACTCTTCCCTTTGCCAATTCCTAAACTACTGCCACCATATCTACAAGTTTTCCGTATGGGTTAATTAAAATAAAAATTCTAAATTTCTAACAGTTTATATCATTTCGAACAGTTTAGGACTAGGTTTCATCAACATATCAATTTCTAACAGTGTATGTCTGCTTCGAACAATGTCTACTCCTCAAGATTTCGAAATATTCCATGCCGTATATACATTCCTATGCCTCGCAATTGAAAAATATACGTACACATTACACGCATATATATACACCATACACAAATTAAGTATCGCCACATACATAAGATTACTAAAAACTTACTTTATTGACTAGGTTGTATTTTTATGTGTTGATTCGACGAAAAAAAACTGGGTTGCTAACCTGATGGTGGTCCGTGAGATGGAGATTCAAGGAGACGGTGGAGATTCAACGAACCCTAACTCGTGTAACATGATTAGGGTGAATTATTGCATGTTAATTGTGTGCTTAATTGTCTCAATTTGATATTATTTTCATGTTAATTCACTATTATTTGGTCCAATTGCACTTAATTGTTTGATTTGATATTATGAGTTTAAATTGCAGGTTTGAGGCCAACTTTGAGTGCAAATTGAGGATATTTGTGGTATTCAAATCAAATGAGCAATTACATGGTTGGAAATAGGGTCGAAAGACGGTCGTAACGCAAAAAGAATCGGGTCAAACAGAGTTCGTATGAAGGAGATACGGACGAACGAAGTTGAGACGGCGAAAATAGCAAACTGATGCACCCAAAACCGCATACACCCTTCAGATTGGCGCGTACACCCACCCAGCACACCCACAAAATTAATTAGTTCACCCCCATCGGGAAGATCTGCGCGGCGAAAGAAAGCGCGATGCGTTTTTTCTCAGTTTTCCAGCGCGATTTTGTGTTCTTCTCTCAACCTATCCTAATGAGACATGTTTTTCTTATTTCCTTTTAAAACTTGATTTCTCATCACAATAAAAGGGAAATTAGCAGCGTAGAATTGGGGAGATTTACCAGGGAATCAGAGAAGAGATATTCAGCGCAAAAATTCAGAGAAAATAGAGAGAAAAAAAATAAGGTTTTATTCCTACACACACTTTTACACACACATAGTTAGGATTTGCAATTATTCTTCAATATTGATGTTCTACGGATGATTTCTTTATGCTTGGAGGCTATTTAGGTGATATTCTACCTTTAATTTCGTTTTTATCGGTTCAATCTCGTGTTATGATTTTTGTTTATTTTATTAATCTCATGGGTTTATTTACTTTCATTATGTTTGGCTAAATTCCTAGTGTTAGGGTGTTTTGATGCTTATGGGTGATTGAGTATTGTGAGGAATTCTTATGGGTTATTTTGATTGTTGATTAATTAATTGAATTAATGGGTATTGAATGATCTATGTGTTTGATTAATTTCTAAATTCATGCATAGTTGTTTAATTATCACAAGGAGACTTGGGTATTTAGATAACTCATTTGGGTGAGAGAATTAATTAGATAATTAGAGTGAATATTAGCTTAATACAAGGAGACTTGGTTATTGCTATTAGAATTGCATCAATTCACATTAATTACTTAGATTAGTAGTCGGGTGATTAGTGAGGAGACCATAGGTAAGGTACCTTAGTATCGAAGGGGAGACACGCTAGGGGAACCTATTGACTCGTGTTCTTGCCCCGGGAGGAAAGAGTGACTTAGTCCTCTCAATCTTTCGTGCTTAATTTGTAGCGTAATTCCTAGGCTTACCAAGTACGGGATTATTGCTTGTTTAAAGGTTGCTCTTATTAATTGATTGACTTGATAAATGCTCATTTGAATTCGTTGCATATTTGATCCTCATTTGTTGATAAGCACCCTAGTACCTTTTTTTTATTGATTGCATTTAGCGCTAGTTAGTTTAGTTAATTGTTTTTGTCAATTATTATTTGACTCCTTGATCCTTTTGAATGCTTTGTGCTACAATTACGATTAAATTAGTAAATTTAGGGCTATCTCACACTTGATTCCCTTGGTTCGATAATTTAACCGGGTGACTTACTAGCTACACGATCCCTTTACACTTGAAGGGTGAGTGTTGGCTTTTAAGCCTATCATAACAACTGGTACCACGCAAGCTCTCCCCCGACGTCGGTTCGAGCTCTTCCTGTGAGCTGTGGGATTTTGAAATTGTCAACGGAGCTGTGGGAGGAAAGAACTCTCGACGGAGTTGTGGGAGAAGAAACAGTGAGACGAACACAAAAGATGGAAAATGAAAAAGGTAAAAATAGATGAAATCTATTTGGGAGGAAAATGGGCCACCGATTGGAGGGAAATTAATTAAGTTGGGTGAGGGGTACTATGGTCATTTTATATTTTATATCCACCTTATATGGTCTACCAATCATCATACTAAATTATATGACATTTTATTAACCCCTACCAATCAAACTTGATTTATTAAATAAATTTGTATGTTTCCACTTTTATAGCCTACCAATCAACCAAACACTTACTAATTTTGTACTATCTCACCTCGAATAATAACCCCTACCAATCGGACCCTAAGTTTATATCTATGTATTAAAATAAATTGTATTATGTGGCATCATACTATTGAGTAATGTGATGATATGTCAATAAATAATAATTTTTTTAAATTAAAAAAAATTTATGGAATGATTAATATGGGAAGATTTGACTAATTTAATAAATCCGTTAAAGCAAGTATATTATATCAAAGTATTTTTTTTATAAAAATTTGATGTTATCTAATTTTGATATTATTTATAATTTTAAATTAATGCAATTAAATTTTACTTTGTATAATATAATTCTAAATATGTGATTTCTCTTAAGTCATAATATTGAGTATAATGATTAATTCTATTTTTATATCATACAATTTCAATAATATATATGAGTATAAATATTATATTACAATAAACTTGATATATTGAAAAATAAAATTCTATTTAAATATTTTATGAATTTGATGTATTCAAAAATAAAATTTTAAAATATACTACATAATAGAAAAATTATTACATACTTTTGTATATGTATTAGTTGAATATGTTTATTTTATAATATAATTATATTATTTTACATAATAAATTAATTAAGTTACGTATATATAATATATTATGTTATCAGTTTAATTTGATAACAACTCTGTGTACGCGGGGTAATGGTTGAAAATGTTGGATAGCTGCAGGCAACAAATACTTGATCACTTGTGTAATTCCATTATCCAAATGTTATAAGCAGAGCAAACTTGGATGAGTTGGTTAAAGCCCGCTTGTTTTGCCAAAACCTGAAATTTCTTTTTTTGTCCTCTCTTTCCCACCTGGATTTACAGTCAACATAATCACATCACCCGTGATTATGTGCCCACGATTTGGGTCATCCGGGAGGATAGTTTCGGCAATAATCAATTTTCCGTTATCTGGAAGGGCTTCATAGCAATTTCTCAACAGTTTTTGGCAATGTGCATCGCTCCAGTCATGACAAATCCACTGCGAATTACAATAATGTAATGTAATAGAAGAAGAATCACAACATGAAAAGAAGAATGACAAAAAATTTTATACACAATATTTATATATATATTTTTAAATATATCAGGAATACAGATTACAAACCTTCATAAAAATTGCATCAGCTTTGGGCACGCCAACGAACATGTCGCCATCGACATGCTTCACTCCTGCATAAAACGGAATATTCAACTTACAAATCAAATCTCATATTTTTATGCCTACGTAAGTATTTACATTTAATTGTTCTGTGAGTGAAGTATTTTAAAATAAATTATAAAATTTCTTAGGCAAGGTGTAGGCAATTTCCACGAAATTAATTTTGTTAGGAATTTCCCAGTCAATTAGTTATTGTAAAATTTCAAAAGCAATCCTTTGTATATAAAAAACTGATAGCATTAATGATTTTTATGAAATTGTCTAACACAATTTGAAAAAAAAAATCTCAAGCTTATTTTTACTTAGATTTTAATTTGAGTTCACATGTAAATTTTACCCGGAATAGAAGGAGCATTCTAGATAACATGGGCCAGGTCAAAGTTAATTGCTTGAATATATGGATATTTGGATGTAATCATTCTAAGTGAAGCTCCGATTCCACCACCAACATCCACCAGAGATTTCAGACCCTCAAATCCTTTGTATATTTCGAGAATTCTCTTCATAAAAAGGGTGGATTGTTGGTACATTGCTTCATTAAACACTTTGTTGAATCTCGGATCTGTAGCCGGGTATTCGAATGCATTCATTCCATATGCTCTATCGAATGGGACTCCTCCTTCAACAACTGCATCTTTTAGATGGTACCTATATATTTTAAGAGATCAAAATTTTTTATACAATAGTATCATGTATATTTTCATTAAAAAAAATGATCTCGATCAAATAAAATAAAAGTCTAGATAATTAAAAAATTTAATGCATATATAATGAAAAAATCATTAAAATCCGAAGGGGAAGATAGCCTCAAAGCCCATCCTAAATCCGTCTCTGCATGCAAGCCTGTCGTAACATGCAATTAAGTCTATATTAATTACTTAGTCTGTTCCACATAAGTTTTCATCTTTTTTTTTCTTATATTAGTTTTCACACTGTAAAAAATAAAATATTTTTCTAAACTCCACCCTCACAAATATTTACATATTTACACAAAATTACATTATTTTTTATATTCAATTCAACCACTTTCTTTACTTTAAGTTTTGAATAATAAAAGGTTTACAAAATTATTCATTAATATTTCACGCATCTCACTTTTTTTTAAAGTGTGTGTCCAAATTGGTGTGAAAACTAATTTAGGACATATGAATCATTATATACCTCAAAGAGCTATAAAAAAAAAAAAAAACTAAGCAGAGGAGAAATAGGTTGGTCATTTTTCCTTCGAGCAAAACATTCACTAGTAATCATTACACTACAAAAAAAGGTGGATTTAACGAGGAAAATTACCGAGGGGACGAAAACCCTCGCTAATTAACGAGGGGCGAGGCGAGGGGCATTTTAACGAGGGCATAGACGAGGGAAAATAGCCCTCGCCAATTACCGAGCACATTACCGACGAAATACCCTCGGCAAGGCTTAGCGAGGTCTCGTTCCCTCGGCAAATATTAGCGAGGGCCCACGCCCCCTCGGCAAATTTTTAACGAGCGCACACTCCCCTCGGCCCGTTAAAAAATAACCGAGGGCCCTTTCCCCTTGCTGGGCCCCTCGGCAAAGCCCAGATATAAGCCCACCAGCGGGTTTCTTCCCCCACACAAACAGATCCCCTTTTCCAGCCGTGCGCCGCCTCCGTCGTCCACTCCCGCCGCCGCCACCTGAAATTGGTCCGTACAATAGTCGGGCTTTGTTCTACTTATTCCCGGGAACATTTCTACGGTGAGTTTTTATGATTTAATCGGTTAATTTTGTTGTTATTTTACAAATTTTGTATATTTTCATATGCATGTATTTGTGTAATTTTGTTGTTAATTTTGTTGTTATTATACATAATATGCATGTATTTGTGTAATTTTGTTGTTATAGTTGATGATTTATTAATTATTTAATGTTAATTTGTATAATTGTTATGTGTATTTTAATTATTTAGGAAAATATTAATTAATTAGTAATTACGCAATTATATAATTTTGTTGTTATAGTTGGTGATTTATTAATTATTTAGTGTTAATTTGTAAAATTGTTATGTATATTTTAATTATTTAGGAAAATTATTAGTATATGAATTATATATAATTATTTAGAGTTAATTAATTAGTAATTATGCAATTATATAATTTTGTTGTTATAGTTGGTGATTTATTAATTATTTAGTGTTAATTTTTGTAATTGTTATGTGTATTTTGATTATTAGTAATTATTTAGGAAAATTAGTAGTATAAGATTATTATATAATTATTTAGTGTTAATTAATTAGTAATTATGCAATTATATAATTTTGATTATTAATATTATTATAATTTTAATTTAATTGCTATAATTTATATATTTGTAGGTGTGTACGTTTATTGAAAAAGATTCGATCCGGGAGTATTTTCATAGCCACTACTATCACCGTAAGTATTCTTTTTGTAATTAATTATTATTTATATATGGTTTTAATTTAATTATAATAATTATTTGATTTAAAATTATTTTGCATGCATGATATAATAATAATAATTTATATATATGGTGATCGATGTTCGATCAAATTTTGTATGATAGTTCAATTATAATATTAATTTTGAAAATCGAATCGATGTTCGATTCAAGTTGATGTTGGAGTTGAGGGTTGATGAATTGTTTGGTATTATTTGCTGTAGAATGTGTGTTCCGACTTGATTAATTTTAATTAAGTCGGAAATGGATGCACTAGAAACTTAATATATTAACTGGGGAATACGATAAAATAAGACAAAACTCTGCCGAAATTTTTAGAAAATACATATATTAATTAAATTTTGAATCTTCATTAATCTGAAACAGATCTATTCCTATGAATTATTCAAGCCGTAGTTGGATGTATAGTCCAAGAACGATTAATGGCATGATATCTCCCGAATTTCTTAGTGGACTTGAATCGTTTATAGAATTCGCTACTAGTAACCCGGAATGGATGAGTGGAGGAAAGATTAGGTGTCCTTGCTCGAAATTCAAATGTAGGAACCAGAGTTTTAGAGAACCCATTGACGTGAAATCACATTTGTTTAGACATGGGTTTATGTCTAATTATCACAATTGGATTTTGCACGGTGAGCAAAATTAGAATTCTATAGCACACTATGATCAGCCGGCGTCGACTTCATATAGAGTTGACGACACTGCAGCATCTAGCTCGTACCACAATATGATGATGGACTTAACTTCTGGTCCTAACATTAGTTTCCAAAATGTGGAAGAAGAGCCCCTTAGTGAGGAACCTCCTAATCAGCATGCTGCACATTTTTTTGACATGCTTCGTGCAGCGGATCAGGATTTGTATCCTGGTTGCGAGTCTCATTTTCAGTTGTCATTCAATGCCCGTCTTTTAAACATTAAAACTGAGAACAGACTGTCTGAAAAGGGGTTACAATCAAATAGTTGATTTGATTAGTGAGATTTGCCCTCCAGAAAATCTGGTGCCCAAGAAATTTTCTGATACTAAACAGTTGATGGGTGGGATGAGTCTTCCCGTAGAGAGGATTGATTGTTGTGCAAATAATTGTATGATATATTGGGGTGCAGACAGGGAACTTGAATCGTGTAAGGTTTGTGGTCGGTCACGATTCAAATCTGCTAGACGTGGTGTGGATGGTCGATGGAAAAAGAACAGTCATTTCAAAGAGATGTTCTATCATTCCTCGATTGCAAAGACTGTATCAGTCCAATACTACTGCTAAGGATATGGTATGGCATGCTAGTTGCTATAATGATAAGGCTGGTGTTATGCGTCACCCTGCAAATTCGTTGGCTTGGAAACACCTGGACTATTCATATCCTGATTTTGCAGCTGAAATACGGAATGTGAGGCTGGGTTTGAGCACTGATGGTTTCAAGTCGTTTGGGCAGTCGGGAAAACAGTATTCGTCATGGCCAGTGATAGTGACACCGTACAATCTGCCCCCATGGTTGTGTATGAAAGAACAATTCATATTTTTTACGGTTTTGGTGCCTGGTCCTAAAAATCCAAAGGATAATTTAGATGTATTTTTACAGCCACTAATTCATGATTTGAACGTGATGTGGGGAAATGGGATGGAAACGTATGATGTTGCTAGAAAGCAGAATTTTATGATGCGAGCCGCATTAATCTGGACCGTTAGCGACTTTCCAGCTTACTCAATGTTGTCTAGATGGAGCACCGCTGGAAGGACTGCTTGTCCATATTATGTTGAGTACTCCGATGCCTTCACTTTAAGACTCAGTCGCAAACAGTCGTGGTTTGATAACCATCGTAAGTTCTTACCTAGGGGACATCCGTATCGCAGGAACAAGACTGCATTCATGAAGAATGAAGTAGTTACAGATGACCCACCACCCATCCGAACAGGTGAAATGATTCTACAAGAAATTGATTGGTTGGGGTACCGGAAAGTGACAGAAGAGGGTGTTGAGGCCCACAACAAAAGATTAGATGGTGGCTGGAGGAAGAAAAGTATTTTTTGGGATTTGTCATATTGGAGTACCCTCTTGATCCGACATAATTTGGATGTGATGCACATTGAAAAAAAAATGTGTTTGATAATTTGTTCTACACAGTGATGAATGTGGAAGGGAAAACAAAAGACACAAATAAGTCTAGGGATGAACTTAATGAATATTGTCGTCATCCCTCTCTAGAGAAATGTCAATGCACAGGAAAGTATCCCAAAGCTTGTTATTCACTTGATAAGAGTCAAAAGGATGATCTGTGCAGATGGGTAACTGAGTTGAAGTTTCCCGATGATTATATGTCTAACCTGTCTCGATGTGTAGACTGGAGCAAATTGAAGATGTTTGGGATGAAGAGTCATGATTGTCATGTGTTTATGCAGAGACTACTCCCGATTGCTTTTCATGAAACTCTGCCGCTGAATGTGTGGAAAGCAATCACTGAACTTAGTTTGTTCTTTAGGGAGTTAACTTCTGCATCCATTACAGTTGAGAACATGGCTCGATTGGAAGCAAATATTCCAGTTATATTGTGTAAGTTGGAACGTATCTTTCCGCCCAGCTTCTTCAATTCGATGGAGCATCTGCCTGTGCACCTTGCATACGAAGCAAGGATAGTTGGTTCTGTGCAGTATAAATGGATGTATCCATTTGAGAGATAATTTATAACTCTAAATTATTTGATTACCTAAAATGGTTATATTATATTATATTATATATATATATATATATATATAACACTTGATTCATTTAATTAGGTATCTTTACAATTTAAAGCTCAGTGTTGGGAACAAGGCGCATGTTGAAGCATCGATTGCAAATGCGTATTTAACGAAAGAGACCTCAATATTTTGTTCCCTCTATTTCGGCGATCACGTTCAGACGAGGCGGCACAATGTACCTTGTAATTACGATGGTCGTGGCGAGGTACCCCAAGTAGCGAAAGGTACTTTGTCCATATTTATACCTCCCGGTCGACATCTTGGAAAGATGAACAAAAGATGGATTGTAGATGAGGAAAAAAACACGGCTCATACGTATGTGCTACTAAATTGTCCCGAGTTACAACCGTATATCGAGTAAGTTTATAACGTTCGACTTTTGTTAATTATAACGTCAATCCGTATATTAAATAATCAAATCCCCTTTTGTAGTATGTTTTTCGAGTAACTGCAAAAATTCCAACCGGGACTCTCGAGGGCTGAACAAGATGAAAGACTACAAGAGAAGTTTGCATCGTGGTTTGAACAACTTGTAAGGATAAATAATATTCAAAATCGGTGGATACATGATCTTTCTAGCGGACCTTCAAGTTGTGTCACCACATACCCTGGATATTACGTGAATGGTTACAAATTTCACACACGAACTTATGGCTCATCAAAATCTACTTCAAATTGTGGAGTTTGTATCAAGGGTAAAAATTATGATGCAGCTGAGAATGATTTCTACGGGATCCTTGAGGAAGTAGTGCAATTGGAGTACCCCGGACGTATTGAGAAAAATATTGTTCTGTTCAAGTGTGAGTGGTTTGATCCATCTGTGCCAAATGGAACAATAGTACATCCTCATTAATAACTTGTGGATGTTAATCAAAGGGGAAGATACGGCCGCTACGATCCTTTTGTGTTAGCAAGTCAAGCCACTCAAGTTTACTATTGCAAGTACCCGGAAAAGCGTAGAAATGAATGGTTGGCCGTTTGCAAAATCAAACCGAGATCTGTTGGTCCCACTTAGTTGAGTATCTTAGAGAAAACTTGAATTAACCTTCTAGGAAAAATCTAGAAGGGGGGGTTGAATAGATTTTTAGATTTTTACAAATCTTTTAAAATTATTCAAAACACTCAAGTAACACAGCGGAATTTTAATTTTAAACTCAACTTAATCAAGATCAAAAGCAAACTGATATTTTAGTTTTAACTTCGATTCTGATTTTAATCTTTGATTAATAAACTGGAAATTGAAATTGACAGAAAAGTAAAGTAAAGCAATAAAGAACACCAGAGTTTATAGTGGTTCGGATTATGAATAATCCTACATCCATTCTCCTTCTCCAACTTGAAGAAGGGACCAGCTTACTACTTACTTACTTACAATCTGACTTACAACTTACAACTTACAAAAATCCTTCAGTTCTTCAAAACTCCTAACTTCTTCTCTGGAATCTAACTATTATAGTGAGTAGTGGAATTTGAAGATTACAAGGAAAGTGTTCTATAAACACTTAGAAATGATTTGAAAAACTCTTTTGAAAAACTTGTGAATTTGTTGTGAAATCTGAATAAAGAGTAATCGTAAATCGTGATATGTGCAGAGTTAAAAGTTAATTTGATAATGAAAATCTAGACCTATTTATAAGTCTGAAAAGACAGTTAGTTTGTTAGTCAGTTCTAACAAACTGAAAACTGCTCAACAAACTTAATCTTGAAAACTGCTTGCTCCTCAACTGATTTTAACCTACTCGTCTGCAGCTGACTTGGTGAAGACTCGTCTTTCTTATTCTACTCAGCTTGTCTTGACCTCGTCTGAGCTCTTCATAATCGTCTCCTGCAGATGACTAGATTTGAACTTGTCTCCAGATGACTTACAATTTTCCAGTCTTCAGCTGACTTGCTCAGTTGATGACCTAGTCTGACCAGCTTAGTACTCGGACTCAGTCTCAGCTGTTCTTCATAGTCGTCTGATCATCTGAACCTTCTTTTAACTCATCAAAACATTCTTGATCTAACAAGATCCTTGGTCGAAACTGTGCCAACGAATGAACAAGAGCTTTCCCCCTTTCAAGATGACCTTGAGTCCCAAATTAATGGTGTGCAAACGGATGATGATCCAATCATATTGACAGATGTCAACGGTGCACTAATTGATATTGAAAATAATGAAGAAGAAGAAGAAGAAGAAGAAGAAGAAGAAGAAGAAGAAGAAGAAGAAGAAGAAGAAGAAGAAGAAGAAGAAGAAGAAGAAGAATGATGATGATGAGGAGGAGGAGGAGGAGGAGGATGAAGACTCAGATGAATATTGAATATATAGTGTAATAATTTTTTACTATTGAATAATGTAATAATTATGTGTGTTTCATTTGCATGTTATATATATGATGAATTATTTATTATTGAATAGTGTAATAATATGGTTTTATTTAATTATTATTCTGAGATGAGCGGACCGTCTGGATCGGGGGACCATCTCGGGTCCAGGAGGAGCCGGGTCCGGGGGACCGTCTGGGGTCCAGGAGTCGAGATGCCGGTACCGATCACCGGTACCCTTTATTCAGGAGGATGAGGACGAGGCTGTCGGCCCTGAGGCCTATGAGGACCATCATCCAACTCCAGCGGGGGGGTCCTGGATATATGGATCTACCGGGGCACGTAAGTTAAATACTTGTGAATAATAAACTATGTCATATTTATATGTCTATTAATTTTGCGTGTTTATTCCCTTTTTGCAGGTTGATGCCATCGAATACGGTATCCAGGACTATTCGGGAGATTATGTCTCGACATATGGAGCCTGGTGCATTCACTTTCCTGATGATATCTCCCGAGAGGTCAGACGAGGCGTCTTGGGAGACATTTCGGTACATTATATTTTGTTATTCGCTATTTAATTTTGATTAATTTATAAACTTTAATGCTTATTAAGTACAATAATATTTTGTTTGGCAGAGAGCTACTAGGTGGGACCCTACCATTACGAACTCAACGGAGGTGTATGAGCTGTTCGTTCGTAGGGCAGCAGATAGATACACTGATATGCTGAACAACGTGAATACGTTGTGGGTCATGCAACGGCAAATCCAGGAGATAATGCAGAGGTTGCAGGGTTCCTTGCCTGGTGGTGACCCAGCTGGTCCGGGTGGTTCTGATCAGTCATCCCGTGGGTCCCGGGGTTCTAGGCGGCGGTGAATGAATTATTCGTGTTTTAAAACTATCACAATTTTTCTGAATGTTAATTAAGAATTTATGAATTTTAAATGTTTACGAGTGTGAATTTTAATTAATTAAGATGATGAATTTTAATTATTTAAAGTATTAATTTTAATTGTTTAAGAGTACATATTTATACATGATAATATATATATGTAATAATAATAATAATAACAATAATAAATAATATAATATGTATATAGTGAATTATATATAGGATGCAATTTAATTGAATATATACAATATTAATAATTATAAAATAATAATATACATACTAAAATATAATATACAATTTAATTGAATATATATGTGATAATAATAATAATTATAAACATGATAATATATATGTAATAATAATAATAACAATAATAAATGATAATATGTATATAGTGAATTATATATATGATGCAATTTAATTGAATATATACAATATTAATAATTATAAAATAATTATTTATATACTAAAATATAGTATACAATTTAATTGAATATATGTGATAATAATAATAATTATAAACATGATAATATATATAATTAATAATAATAATAATAATAACAATAATAAATGATAATATGTATGTAGTGAATTATATATAGGATGCAATTTAATTGAATATATACAATATTAATAATTATAAAATAATTATTTATATGGGATAACAATTTAATTGAATAATAGTTATAATAAACAAATTTAAATGAATAACATTTATAAATTAAATATATAAAATATTGACATAATATGATATTAATATATTTAAAAGCAAAATCATATCGAATGATTAGCTTTGCCCAAAGCGTCTGAGTTATCTCCTCCTATGAGGGCGGAGGTCGCGGACGCAAAAAAAAAAAAAAAAAAAAGCCCCCGGCTGCGGCCAGGGGCCCTGGTTCGATACCCTCTGGCCGCATTTTTTTGTTATTATTTTCAAATTTACCGAGGGGCGAGACGAGGGGCCTGCCCTCGCCAGCTGCCCCTCGGCAAAGCCCTCGCCAAATGTTCCCTCGGCAATGCCCTCGCCAAATCCCTTGGCAATTAGTGAGGGCAGCTGCCCTCGTTAAAACCCTCGCCAAGCCCCCTGCCCTCGCCAAATCCCTCCCTAATCCCCTCGCTATTTTTTTTTTTTTTGTAGTGTTAATTTCCAAAAATATTTTAAGCATCATGCATGGAGTACTATTAAGAAAATGAAATCGATATGCATAATTATAGATAAATAAGGGGCTGGTAGGACAAAATATATATATATATATATATATATATATATATATTTATATTAATTTTTAATTTTGAGATTTTGGTGAAGGTAGGTTTGTTTTTTGGAGTTTCTTGTTTACGTTCATTCATCCTATTCAATTCTGATAGTATTTCATATCAAAATTTCAAATTCAATTTATGTCACAGCTAAAAAAATTATTTACCCACTCTTACTTGATTTGATATAAAGTTTTCCCAATCACAATATACTGACAAAAAAACATTATTTAAAATAATTTCAACCCTATTATGTTTTAGGGTAAATTTTTAATTCAAAAATCATCACACAAGACTTCTCTTTAAGTTAATAATGTCACATCATATATTTAATTTAATATAAAGTTACTTTTAATTCTATTCAAAATCTGATGAAGTGTATAAATAAAGTGGTTAAAGTTACTTTATCATATACTACCACTATTCGTCAGAGAATTTTAAAATAACTAAATTTCACAGTCCAAAATTTTCATCATAGTCCCAAAACGAACTTAATTAGCATTAGGATTCCTATTCATTATTTTTATAAGGTAAAATTGTAAATTAGGGACGTGAATATTTTATATATATATATATATATATATATATATATAATGAAGAGATAAGAGACATGCTTTGTAGATGAAATACAATATTTTTACTTATTTTTATAATATTTTTAGAGTACATCTTGCGTGAAAATTTTTAACGGTGAGAAGGGTACAATTTGAAAATGGCTTTTAATATTTTGAAATGAATAAATGTTAATTTATATTCCCTCCAATTTTTTTTATTACTTAAAATTTAAAAAATAGACATCTTATTTTTTTTCATATCCAAAATAGCAAAAAATTAACACTACCTTTTTTAATTAAATTCTCACAAACATCTTTTATTTACACCTAAATGTCACTCAATTAACTTTTTCAATAAAATTGACTTTAAAATAACTTCTGTCAATAAAATTGAAATACTCATTTACTCTTCACGTTATACCTTTTAATACTAATAAACAATACATTTTTAATCTTTGTAAATTGGACCGGAATTAAAGAATAGTAGTTTGTGAAGGTCTGTGTTTTTTTACCATATTAAAACCTAAGTATTACAAAAATTATAAAAGTATTGGTCTCTTGGTGATAAAAAAGTGATACCAGGATTCCATGAGGACCTTGTCCTGAAGCAGGAGAGAAAGAGGGGCGAGAGAAACTCCATCCTCATTTGCAGTAAAAAACTTGCAGACGGGCGCGAGTGAGTAGCGGCGCTCCAGTCCGCCGTCGGGCAGCGTGGTGAGGCTGCAATTAAGGACGGAATAGGTGGCGAGGAGTCGGAGAATTCTATCAATCATGGTAGGTGATTGTTTGTTGGAAGCTGGGAAGCAAGTTCAGAAGCAGAAGCAGAAGAAGTATCAGCTTTCTTGATGAGTTGAAGAAGGTCAAGTTCTATGGCGGATTTCAGCACCATTGGAAGCACTGAAGCAGAAGCCAGCCGCATGGCCGATAAGAACACAACCTCTTCATCCATTGATCGACTTAATTTTAAAATGGAGGTGATCGGACCGGATTATGCGACAAAAGATGGTGGAGTAGTTATAAAAACACGTGGTGGGATGGTAGTTAGAACAAACCATTCACTTTTGTTATATATATATATAACAAAAAGGGGCGGTGAGATTTACTAAAGTGGTATATAAAGTGAATGGTCTGAGATTTATGGATATATCCGAAAATTAATTAAAGTGAATTACTTAATTACCATAGTGTTGACAGGAGATGATAAAGATGTGAAGAGAAAGTGGGAGTAGTGGCAATTCTTTCAAAATTATGAATGAAAATGAAAACATAAGTGTGCAGGGGAACATATTAAGTTAAGGGTATTTAAGTTTTTTTATTGTTGTCAAATTTAGGTAAAAAAAAATGGATCAAACAATACGTTCTGAATAAAGATAATTTTTTACCTACAAAATTTTTTGTTGTCCACGATTATTCTAGAAGAAATGCCCAACTTGTGAGGCCCACGAAGAATGGGCCCAACCTAACGGTGAGCTCGGCATGGCGACGGACAGCTGCACGATGTGAGTTGATGATTCTCTGTCCAAGTACAAAGGAGTTACTTTTATTATTTAATAAGAGTTCATACTTTTAATGCACACCCACATTTCATTGGATTCTAGGTCAACACAATTGCCCTATAAATAAGATTTTAATGGCTCAATAATAGATCTTAAAATCCACACTTAGGACATGTTTGTTTTGAGTGATTACTAGGGATATAGTTTGTTTTTCCTAAAATTTAAGTGTTTGTTATTGTTGATTTGTAATATCTATAACCCACAAAAATATGAAAGTCTAATATAGGTTTTCTCATTTTTGAGTGAAAATAGATCCCTCACTTTATGAGGTATTAAAATAATCATCCACTTAATATCAAGTTAATTGACAAAAATATCCATTTTTTATTTTAAAAAAATAGTAAATGGGGGTATAATTATAAAATTTTAATTTATCACATGAATTAATTCTCAATAAAAACACTAAAAAATATTATGACTCATGTTAAACTATGTTGTAATATATATTAATAAATATTTGATTTGTATGATTTAATAAAACATATCACACATAAGAGCAAAATATATATATATATATATATATATATCTCACACATAAAAGTCAAATATATTATATATTTCACTATCACTCAAAATTTAATACCTCAAAACAAACGAGTCCTTGAAACTGAGCATAAAACACACAACAATTCTCTCTCTCAAATTTACAGCTTTGAAACATTTATTTCTTCATTCATTGCTTATTATTATCATTGATTATTTATTACGATAAATCGCCAATCAATATTTATTTTATCCGTTTAATACGCCTCATTCATCACAAATATTATGAATTTACAAGTTTGAATATTGCAGTACGTTTGGAACATCTTTAATCCTACTCTATTTTAGATTTATATGAAATACATTATTCAAAATTCTACCCTCTATATTTAATTAATTATTTTATTAATATTTATAAATAGATTTGAAATCAAGGGATTTGAGGATAATATATATGCACTCACACAAACTAAAATGGAGAAAAGCTAAATAAATGGATTTGATTCACTCAAATCTTAAGCACAAGTGGGAGAAGTGAGAGGATTTCAAATGACTAAGTTTTGCTGGGTATTTGAAATCCTCCCACTTATAAGTAATATTTGTGTATCTCAAATCCATTCATTTAGTTTTTCTCTATTTTGATTTGTAAATGTATGGTGTATTATTCTCAAATCCATTGATTTCAAATGATTCCATCCAAATGGAGCCTTATGTAATTAGTTGAAGATATAATTATAATTTTTTATTCTACAAATTATAAAGTTATTTTTTATTGTTTTATTTCATATTCAACGACATCACATAAATTAAATGAAACATACATTGCATATTTAAATGTCAAATTAATTATTTTATTGAAAAAAGAAACCTAAAAACCAAAAGATCATAGAACCATCCAAGGCCGGAGCCCCCGCTAAAAATCTTAAAAGGTAAAACTCCTTAGGGAAACCCCTAATTAAGAAAAAAGAAAAACTCCTCTAAAAATCAACAAATAGCAAAAAAAGTAGAGAGAGAATCTGTCACTTTATTGCCCTCTCTAAAATATGTACGACCTTAAACTCCACATCTTGCAACATAACCTTCATCAATAAGGACATGCCGTATGTTGAGTCACACTCTAAAACTAATTTAGTCCATCCCAAATTTATTGCCGCAAACACCCCTTCAATCGCCGCTCACACTTCCGCTTCATAAGCCTTTCCATGTCTCATCTTCCACGCGAAAGTAGCCTCAACAAAACCTATACAATTCCTGAATTTCTGTAAAATAATATTACTCCTGATTTCTGTAAAATAGCAGTAGAGCTTAAACTCAACTTCAAGAACTGGATGGAAATCAAAATTCCTGAATTGAAGGACTGCTCTTATGGGAATTGGCTGGGAGACGGGAGGAAATTCATTGTAACAGATAATTAATTGCTAGCAAGTATACTTTACTGAGCTCTTCGTGTACGGGTTGAGTACCCCTTGTACTCAATTTAATATAATTTATCATTTACCTTTCAAAAAAAAAAAAAAAAAAAAACAAAACCTATACAATTGTGATACACAACTACATTGTATATTTAAATGTGTATCTTTTTAAGTTGATATATCTCATAATTTCATATTTAAATAAAAACTATATTTGAGAAAACAATTAATTCTTTACATCTTATAATAAAATTATATTCATATTATAGTTGTGGAATAACTACAAACATTAGATAGGGTATGATGCATTTTTTCATTGCAGATGTAGTGTAGTAGTGTATTTATTTTTTCACTCAAAAATTTAAATAAGTTTAAATGAAAAATTTCTAGGTTCCACCGAGAATTGAACTCGGGTTACTGGATTCAGAGTCCAATGTCCTAACCGCTAGACCATGGAACCATTTTTGACAACAAATACACTAAAAATAATAAAATATATATTGAATATATTCATGTTTGTTCTTTTAGGCATTTCAGGTGCATTATATTATTTATAAATATAAATATAAATATAAATATATATATATATATATATATATATATATATATATATATAAGTCCATGTACAGTGTACACATATATATACGGAGAATTTTGCTTTTTTAAGTGGAATTATTTTGATCAATAAATGTATAAATTGTTAACCAGTTTTGCTCAACAAGGGGTGGTGGCGCAGTTGCCTAGCGCGTAGGTCTCATAGCTTCTGAGTAATCCTGAGGTCGAGAGTTCGAGCCTCTCTCACCCCATCAATTTTGTAATACCATAATTTACACTTATTTTTTATTTAAACTATTAGAATTTGTTTTCTCACATGTGAAGGATTGGATAACAAAAATGTGAAGGAAAAATGTCAAAGTGACGGCAAATTCTAATGTTATTCGCTGATCTACCTTGTTGGTTTTGTCTTTAAGTTTGATCAACTGATCATGATGCTAGCTTTACATCCATCCATACATCTGTGCCTACCTTTTTGGTCATTATGGGTTGAGTCTAGATCATGGCATTCTGACAGGTGAGAAGACAACAGTAAGTCGAGCATGATCAGAAAGAGAGTAATCTTCAGGCCACAATCCTTTCTCTACTTGGGTAGGAAACAAAACTGCATTCTTCACACTGAATCCTATTGTTTGTTCTTTGCTATTGTTCACACTATTCAACACCTCATCACTCACTTCGTATGCATTCCATATTCGTTGCTCCAGTGCAAACAATAAGTAAAAGATGGCCTTAACATCGACTCAGAAACAAAAAAATATATATATACACATTAACTGCAAAAAACTGAACCTTAAATTCTTCATGGTCTACAACACCATCTCCATCGATGTCTGCTTGAACCCACAATTCTTGTATTTCTTCATTATACAGTCCATGACAGTGGCCGATCAAATTAAGCTGAGGGAGTACATGAAAACAACACATAGATATTTCTTGATAAATTTCCAAAATGTTACATGCAATACATCAATTTTAAGAATAAAGAAAACAACTGACCTGATTAGTTTGAAAATTGCATGATTATTGTGTGCTTAATTGCTTCAATTTGATATCATTTTCATGTTAATTCACATTTAATTGGCTAATTGCATTTGATTATTTAATTTGGTATTTTGAGTGTTTAATTTGTAGGTTTGAGACGATTTTAGAGGACAATTTCAGGGCAATTAACGTTTTCAAATAAATGAAAAATTATATGGTTGGAAAGAGGACCGAGAGAGCTTCGCAATACAAAAAGAATCGGGTCAAATGGAGCTCGTATAAAAGAGATATGGTCGAACGAAGTTGGGGCGGCGAAAAATACAACACATGCGAGTTACACCCATCAGACTGGCGAATACACCCACAGCCTATGTAGCCACTACACCCACAATTTTGATTAGTACACCCTCTGTATTCACCACCACAGATCTGTAACCCATCCATCGCCGAAAAAATCTGCAGCGCCGTGAGTTTGCACATCTTCAGATCCACAGACCAGCAGCGCTGTCACGACTCAATTTTTTGTTCTCTCTCTCTCTCTCTCAATCCGAGACGTTCACCTTCATTCGAGTCGAGACAAAATCAGATTTACATAGCTCGCTCAAATCGTCTCGAGCTCACCTCGACCCAGCCGCTTTTCTATTTTGACTCGAGACGACGCCACCTGACTCGAGTCGAGCCACCAGCTCGAGTCGAGGTGGCACTGTTGCAAAAAGAAGCGCATTAACGTTTTTTTCAGCGTGAATTTTCTTTTCCTTTCTTCGGCCTATGGGATGGCGACACGTGCAATCATGACCTAGTTGAAATGTTCCTACCTGCTGCAGTGCTTGGCAGAAACCAACGTACGTGATGCATTTGCCTTGGCTATCCCCCTTTAAAAAGGCAAATGCATCGTCCTCTGTTAGCAAGACTCGTTTAAGTTGGTACTGTATGTAGTAACACAAATATTGAGTGTCAAAACATTACAAATAGATGATCGTATGCAATCAGGGAGAAATAATTATACGACTACAGAACAATGCATCAATTAAGATGCTCAAATATTTATATAAGAGCATACATAATAATACAAACTTTTTAATTTTGCATGATCTAACCTTGAGCAATCCCGATAATACTTCGCCCCAAGTTGTTTTAAGTAACTTCCGGTATCCATTCGGATTAAGAAGCCATATAAAATCCACCCCACAAATATTCCCACGATGGTTACGATGGCTCACCCACTGGAATATGGACCACAAGTGTTTAACGAAAAAAAGAGGACAAAAAAGGAAGAATATAAAAATTAATAACCTTGTGAGCATCTGCATCGGTATAGAGATGAGCAGCATCATGTGAGGATATAAATCCCAGAGACCTAATAAACTTGTAAACATGGCCACTCTTGCTCCCATTCCAGTCACTATAAAATCCAAAGCACTCAACACATGAGTATTATCTCGTATTAGAATAGAAGCTAACACTAACAGACGTACCCACAGAGTAAGATAGGTAAGGGATTGAGTTTGTTATCTTTTTGATATGATTCTATATAATGCAGTATTTTGTACACCTGGATTTCCAATCAGATGAGTCAATATAATTTTGAAGTATCTGACTGAATTTAGTTTTAGTTTAGGCTTACCTGACGCAATCGCTCCAAGCACAAACTCGAATCATGAGGAAACAATAAGCGAGTATTCACTATGAGGATTTCTTGGCGTACGTTATTGTTTCGACATTGTGAGATTAGCTCAATGTGCAGTAGTTGAGCCACACGAGATCTCCAAAGTCATTGAAAAGCACCTCTTTGTGGCTGATGATCCTAAAGTAGTCCTTATGCAGAGCAGTCAGAAGACCTTTCCCATATTAACAAACATAAACTTAATAACCCTATACTTGTATAAATATTGGAAAGCAAACTCATGTTGAATCTGATGTACAATTACAAAAATTCTTTAAGTTCCAAAATCTTCAGTGAAATGGAAAGTTAAAAATTAAAATAAATAACACGAAAAATTAATGACACAATGAAAATTGTGGAATACCATCGCCTCGATTATTTGTCCTGGCAAGCTTGAAAGTGTTATAACCAGCATCTCCAAGCCTTTTATCATAAATACATACCAGTTCTTCATTACCAACCCATAATTCCTGCACAAACCATTTATGATAAGCATCAACCAAAACAAATAACATGTAAATGCATCAGAATTCTCAAGTTAAATCAAAACCTGAAGGCAAATAATAGAAGATCTTTCACACAATAACCAATCCAAAATCTTTTTGTTCCTCTTCACCCAAAATTCTTTAACATCACTTTCTCTGTAACTAGGGTCCTGCTCTTCCCCATAAAAATTGCTTTCATTTAGAAAAATACGTGCACAAATATGTAACAAAAGAACAACCAATGTCCACATAATACATCCAAAATATAGAATTATTTGATCGAAGATTGTGCTTTATTTTTTAGAAATTTGTAAATAGGAGCAAGAATATTGAAAGTTGTGCAGGAAAAATAAGTGGCATCCTTGATTGATGAGGCTATTGCATAACTACCAATTCTGAAAACTGCCCACCTTTTTTTTCTCCCCACGAAAACGTATACGTGAACTTAGTGATTGCAGCTTTTAATGGATGAGTGAATGCAGAGAAACAAGGATAATTGAAGAAAGAGAAATGAGGATAATTGAAGAGAGAGAAAGAAGAGGGGTGTTTGTCGTGGGCAAAGCGAAAATCTAGCAATCCAAAATTTTGTTAAACTCAGGAATCAGAATGGTGGTGGTGGCATATGCGTGAGAGGAGTCAAGTTGAAACTTGAAAGAGAGAGAAACTCGTAATGTATGTGTGTGTTGCTATTCCAATTCCATGCGTTTCTTATTTGTTCAAAAAATCAAATAATGAGCAATTAATTTTACCACATGTGGCCAATATTTTATTCAATTTGAATCACGTGTTGTTTTCACCTGTACCATTACGGAATATTAGAAGGATGACATTGAAAAAATAAGTATTTTTGAAATTTTGATAAGGATGATATAAAATACTCTTTAACATGATTAATCTAATTGTAATGTTGATCATATTTTTCATATATCACGACTGATATTATTTTGTAATATAGGACATGATCTTAAGCTATGATACTCTTTTCTAATATGGGTCATATTCTCCACTTATCACAATTGATACTCTTTTAATAATATAGATCATACTCACGACTGATACCATTTGAAAAAAATTGAACAAGTTTCACTGTAAACCTTGTTCAAAAGAGACTTTATTATTTAATTTTACAAAATTAGATGAAAAATTAAAATATCAAATATATATAAATTTCGATAATTTTTGCATTAAATTTTGTTCTTTCTCTCTCTCTCCCCTCGGCCCTCACTATGTACTCAACCTCAGATTTCGTTTATGAATATCTCGTAGTATGCTTGTTGTTGTCTTTGCCTCCATCTATTGTCGATTTTTTAATAAGTGTTTTAGTAGATGATATTCCTTTGAATTTTTGGGTTCCGATCATGAATTTTCAGTGCGAGTTTGGGTTTTGATGGAGAATTCATGATTGATGATGGATTATTTGCTGTTGATGAATTTTGAAACCAATGAAACGAAGATCGTCTATGCTGTTGGGGAAATTGGTGGAAATTTGTAACAATTATCTAAATTTCTAATAACAAAAACTTTGCTCATCTTTTTTTTTTTCCAGCCTAATTCTCTGTAATTTAAATAACCGATGAAGTGAGCCCAATTTCTCTACAACGATAACCACTAAATGCATTGTTTATGAAGTTTTGAATAAAAGTTATTGAGTAAATTCATTATATTTAAAGAACACAGACGAGAGTTATCATTTTTTTTTCCTTTAAAAAAATCTATATTTGTTTATAAAAAATAATTGCATTTTGCTTCAATTATAAATATCAAATTTGTATAAAAAATGTGTGTTCATTTTAGCATCAATCTTCTTTTATGTTTTATTTCGGGATTGGAATATATGTGCCGACTCCCATAACCCAAATATAAATTGCTCAAAGAAAAAACCAATTCATTTCTAAGCCCATTAATAGGCCCATTTCTGCTCACAATGTTAAAAGCCCACTAGGGTTTTTATTCTCTTCGTCAATTACATCCATATATAATTGTCTAGGTTTATGTAACGGCAGTCGGCATTTAGGTTTATCATATCTTCCAGAGCTGAGTGGGAGAGGGGAGGCGCAGCCGTAGAATCTCACTTCCATTTCCAAAATGGTCGGTTTCCTACCTCATCGATGATAATGTTGTAGCTAATTATCGTTTGGTGCCGCCATTTTTTTTATTGATTTATTATCCTGATAATTTTCTAGTGTTTGAGATCGTGTGTTTTGTATGATGCTGGTTTCAGTCATTTTGGAATTTCTTTTAATTTTTTGTTACGTATAAACTCTGATGATTCATTTGTCTTCGGTTTGTGTAACTGTGTATGGAGACTGTTTCAGTGATAATTTTTGGAATTAGACACGATAGTGTAATTTTTTTTCGCTCTGCTTATGGTTGTACTATTCGAATGTTCTCAGTATATTTGAGCTTTTCCTTCTATGTTGATCCGAAGCGAAGATGTCAGTTAGGTATTTCTTATATTTATATGCATAAAAACGGTACTCATCCTGGTAATTTGATATACAATGTCATTTACCTGGAATTTGATACTGAGGTCTATCATGAGTTATTCCCTGGTAATTAAATTGACATCTGGATTTACTTAGTCCAGAACTGACCTTAATTGCTTCTTGTTGATTTTCTATGGCCTTCTGCTTGCTGCCTAGTACTAACATCTACCTGTTTGCCAATGCCCCTTAATCCTACAGGCGAGAGGTTTGAAGAAGCATTTGAAGAGGCTCAATGCCCCCAAGCATTGGATGTTGGACAAACTTGGTGGAGCTTTTGTAAGTATTTGCTCTCACATGTATTTTACAAATTATAAGACCTGTAACTTTGATACATGAGTCATCCGTGCCGTTTTGTATAATTGAATTTTAATGTTAGTTACATCTGAATACAGGCACCAAAACCATCATCTGGACCCCACAAATCCAGGGAATGCTTACCATTGATTCTAATTTTGCGTAATAGGCTTAAGTATGCCCTCACCTACCGTGAGGTCATTGCTATTTTGATGCAGCGTCATGTCCTTGTTGATGGAAAGGTTAGGACGGACAAGACATATCCTTCTGGTTTCATGGGTATGCATTCCTCTATAACTTTTGTTTTCTTGACTAGCTTTGTTTTAATTAAGTATTTTGCAAGTTAGGAGGTCTGCTTGATCTCAAACTTATTTTGTGGCCTAAATATCATTGTGCAATATATATCTTGGATCCCCTCTTGGAATATATGCTTCTTTGATTCACTAAATGGGTTTGGTTTCTGAAATATTATTTTTTTAAAAAAAATTATTTGAAGCTTTGTTTTTTAGTTAAAGTGCTCTCTCATTTTGTAGATGTTGTCTCTATCCCAAAGACCAATGAGAATTTCCGCCTTCTTTATGATACCAAGGGTCGATTCAGGCTGCACTCTATCCGTGATGAGGAAGCTAAGGTCTGTTCTCTGCCTTTTTAGTTTTAATTTTGTTTGTATTTAGAATTTTCACGTGCCTTCCATCAAATTTTGTCTGGGATCTGTTGGTGATAGCTTTTATGCAGTAGTAAGGGTGGGGTTTGATTACTGGAATTTTACCTAACTAGTCTTGTTTAAATGCTGGGTAATGCTGGGTGGAAATACGAAAAGGACGAATCTATTTATATCACCTTCTAATAGCTTTTTGAACTATTTAAATTGTATTACTGTGTTATATTCTCAATTATCATTTCCATCATCGTGAGTATTCTTTTAAAATCTATAATGTATGGGTGTGTAGTTCAAGCTATGCAAAGTTCGTTCAGTTCAGTTTGGGAAGAAGGGCATTCCTTATCTCAACACATATGATGGAAGGACCATTCGTTACCCTGATCCTCTCATCAAGGCAAATGATACAATAAAACTTGACCTGGAGAGCAATAAAATTGTTGACTTCATCAAATTTGATGTGGGGAATGTTGTGATGGTGACTGGTGGTAGGAATAGAGGACGTGTGGGAGTGATCAAGAACCGTGAGAAGCAGAAGGGAAGCTTCGAGACTATCCATGTCCAGGATGCTACTGGTCACGAGTTTGCCACTCGATTGGGCAATGTTTATACAATCGGCAAGGGTACTAAGCCTTGGGTGTCTCTTCCAAAGGGCAAAGGTATTAAGTTGTCTATCATTGAGGAGGCTAGGAAGAGGCTTGCTGCTCAATCTGCAACTGCTTAGTTTATATAATGAAATGTCCTTTTGGGTTGTGTATTAAATAGTAGTATCATGAGTTGCTGCTATTGTGGTCTTGTTATAGCCTATCTTTTAAGGGGAATTTTATGTTTTCCGTACATCGTTAAGTTTTGACAGTCCTAATCTATTTCTTCTGTTGGGTTATTTTATTTTGGATATTTGCGGACTTATTTTCTAAGTTTGAATATTCTCCTCAGCCTGTTAATTTTTATGTTCCTTTGAAATTTATTGGCCTGTGCATTTAGATCCAATTTAATATAGTGTCATTGTGGCATGGTCAGCATGTTGGTAGTAGAAAGGGTCAATTTCTTATTCTACCTATATATATGATGGCTCGTAGTATTTTTTACTCTGTACTAGAATGTTTGAGTAGTTAGAAGGATATTGTGCTTACAAATTTATATAGTAGTTATATGAGTGTAAATGTTTTTGTGCTATATATATATAATTTCGTTGTCATTCAATTTCACTATACTTGTTCATACCTGTTGTCATTCAATTTCACTATACTTGTTCATCCTTGTTTTCACACAACTCGACGTAGAATAAACGACCAATATGCACCCTTTTTAATAAATTAATCATGAAGTGCAAATGACAGCACCCTTTTTTGCCAAAATTGTCCAAATACAAACTTTGTCAAGTAATACGCTATCTTGAAACTCTCTCTTGAGTACAATGTAAACCTATTTTCGTTTTTCTCATTTTAAGAAGTTTTTAATCTTTTTAGAAAAAGAATGAGTTTCAAATTAAACTTATGTCCAAGATTAAAAAAAAAAAAGTCGCTTAATTATAAGTTTTTATCATGTCAAACTTACAATATTATGTTTTCTTCACATATCTGCTTTTCTTGTCGGCGAATGTAGTATGTGTACCTAATTCAAAAAAATCCAAATATAAATGTTGATTGTATACATAAAAAAATTGTAAATAAAATCATAACCTTTTTAAAAATTACAATTTAATCTTAACTTTTGAATCTTACTAAATAAAACTTCAATTTTAATTTTTTTTTTTGCAATTTAAACTATTGATAGAATCATGTCTACCCAAAAATAACGTCTCACCTATTTGACAAAAATAATTAATTTTATTTAACATGTTTAAATTTGTTTATATAACAAAATAAATCAAACGTCAGTTTCGGGTATGAGCGAATCAATTTGTTGGTTTGAATTGCAAAATAATATAAATTGAGATTTTATTAATTAATATATCTACTATAATCTAAAAGAGGATTCACAGGTCATCCGGCCAGTTTCCTCCCAGTGTTCAGTCATTTTTTTTTCCCAGTGGCAACACAGCGGGCGCCGCCCACATACGTGGCGCCGTTCTATTTCTCAGAAATTTTTTCCCTCATCCCCTCCACGCAACTCCACCATAATTTCTTTTCTTCCATTTTACCCATCTTTCCCCCACAGCTTACAGTAACAACTCACAGTCTCACTCAAGTTTATTCTGAAGCACAATGGATTCCAATAGCCGAAGGTACCACCCTTCTTTTTATTCATTTTCTTACTTGAGCATATCTTCAATTCGGTTTTTGAGGGGTTGATGCCTAAATTACGGTGTTTTCTGTGTTCTGATATTTTTTGTTTTCTTAATTTTCGATTTTTTTGAATTATGTTGTGAAAGGTGTTCGATGAAATGCCTGCGAGTTGGGTTGTCGACGGTGACGGATGGGCGGCGCGACGGCGTTTGTGACGATGACGCTGCTTCTGCGACGAGGGCTGCAACGGGAAGGTCGCGTGAAGCGGCGGTGATTATGGTGGGATCGGCGAGGATGAGCGACGCCGGAGGGAGGAGAATGGGGGCGATTCGCGGTGTTGTGATGGCGTTGATGTTGGTGGTGGCGCCATTGGTGCTGCGCGGCGGTGGTGATAACTGCTGGTGATTTGGGGCTGCCGCTGGTGCGCGACGGAGCTGTGGAAAAACGATGGGTGAACTCATCCGATTTATGGGTGTAGGGTGTACTGGCTGGTGGGTGTATTCGCTAGTCTGATGGGTGCAACTTCTTGTTTTGCCTACCACAACTTCGTTCGATCATATCTTTTTCATACGAGCTCCGTTTGACCCAATTTTTTTTTTTGCATTACGCTCGTCTCTCGGCCCTCTTTCTACCCATGTAATTGCTCCGTTAATTTGAATGCAACAAATGTTCTTAATTTGCACTCAAAGTTGGCCTCAACCCTACAATTTAAAACTCACAAAACCAATTCAAATAATTAAATGCAATTAGTCAATTAATTGTGAATTAACATGGAAATGATATCAAATTGAGACAATTAAGCACAATAATCATGCAATTTTCATACTAATCAGAGATCCAACTATCTTCTAAATGGAAGACGAGGAGTGTTTTGAGGAGTATTTCTAAATATGCATATGCACTAGAAGAAACATGGAACCGTCAGAACTGAATCTAATTTATATTAAAATTGAATCTAATGTCACTCAGTTTACCTGAATAATGGCAAATCAAAGCTCAAGACTGAATCTAGGTTACCAACTTCAATATAGATACGCCATACATGATTGAGAATCACTTTGAAACATATCAAGCATGTGGGAACACTAATTGTGAATCTAATTTACCAACTTAAACATAGATACGTCATACATGATTGGAAATCTAAATAATATCCTTTATATTTCCCGTCAACATTTGCAAGATATCAACCTTAATTTTTAAGCAATTAACAATAAAATTAAGTATTAAAATTCTGGGTGGACACCTTAAGAATTGAGGTGACACCTGACCTAGTAAAAATTTAAATTAAATTGCAATTTGCGAAAAAATTATAATTTTATCCGTAATTAAAAAAAAAATCCTGATCAAGCTTTATTTCCAAGTAATAATACTCCTTATTATTACTTGACATGATAAGGGAATATTTATATAGCCCAATTAAGAAAATTGATTTTAAGCCCAATAATAAGCCCATAGTTGCTCCGATGTTAAGCTGCTCAGATAAAATCTAGGGTTTTTCTTCCCCTTAGCTTCACGTGAGCTAGGGTTTTGTTCCTGTGCGGTGGTCGAGAGCACCAAGTGCACGCAAAAATGAAGACGATTCTCTCATCCGACACCATGGATATTCCCGACGGTGTGAAGATTAAGGTGAATGCCAAAGTGATCGAGGTCGAAGTGCCAAGGGGAAAACTCTCCCGCAATTTTAAGCATTTGAACCTCGATTTCCAGCTAATCACCGATGAAGAAACCGGGCAGAAGACGCTGAAGATTGACGCTTGGTTCGGCAGCCGAAAAATTACCGCCCAGCGCTTAGCCACGTGCAGAATCTGATTAACGGTGTCACCAAGGGTTACCGTTACAAGATGCGATTTGTTTATGCTCACTTTCCGATCAATGCATCAATCTCTAATAACGGTACAGCTATTGAGATCCGAAACTTCCTTGGCGAGAAGAAGGTAGGAGAATTTTTTTCTTCAAATTTTTTATTTAGTGGCTGCTTTACTTTTTTTATTTGGTATGGTAAAACTTCGCGAACGTGGACCATTTTGGATTTTTGTTTGATTCACCACAAGATTTCGGATCAGGCCACGAGCTCGCCACACGCCTTTGTCCGAATGGATTTTTTCCGCGCTCTACGTGTCAGATAATCAACGGCTCAGATTCTGCCGTATCTCAATTTGCCATTTCTATATAATCCCCCAATCAACGTTCACCCACTCAACAATCCTTTCGCCGTCTTCATCCCTAATCTCGATTCTTCTCATTTCATCTATAATCCCTTTTGTTTGAATTAAATTAAAAATGTTTCTTGAAGCAATTTCTGCTGTGTCTCTTCCTTCTCTTCAGGGCTCTACTGCTAATCTTGCGCCCTTATCAAATTCTTCTGCATTTTCATTTTCTACAAACTTGAGATCTCTTTGTGGTTCTTTTTCTTTCTCTGGTCTTGTTTGGGCTAGGAAGCGTGATAATGGTTTCGCCGCCGCTGTGTCGACGAACAAGACGGTGGCTCAGACGCTCACCGGTGTGATGTTCCAGCCATTTGAGGAGGTGAAGAAAGATGAGCTTATGGTCCCGACAAACAAATTAAGAAGAGGAATATTCACAAAATCAACCTCAAATTGAACGAGGATGAAGGTTCCCGACAGTGGGAAGAGAAATCAAGAAGAAAAATCAACAAAAAAAATGATTTAGAAGAAATTCCTAACTCATAAACAGTTAACCAACACAATCAGAGAAAACAATCTATATTAATTGTAAACGCGAAAACAGATTTAAATCATTAGCATATCAATCAGAAAACATGTCGATATGTCCGAGTGGTTAAGGAGACAGGCTCGAAATCTGTTGGGCTTTGCCTGCGCAAAACGAATATAATTATTGGATCACTCCCTTGTAGATCAATGTCAATATGTCCGAGTGGTTAAGGAGACAGACTCGAAATCTGTTGGGCTTTGCCTGCGCAGGTTCGAATCCTGCTGTTGACGAAATTTTTTTATTATTGTTTATTATTTACTAGGCTTAATCAATATTGGGCCATTTTTTGGTAGCTCTCAATTTTTCCGTATATACGATCGGCCATTTTTGAGTAATCTCCGAACAATGAAAATACAGTCCAATATTCCTCCATTTTTGGGTACAAATTCCCTCCTTCTCTATATTTGTCTTCTCCCCCCTGTTGTCATGAAGTTATCGTCTCTCCATTCCCCACTCCATTTAATTTGTTCAGTCTAGCTTTGATTGTTTAATCGGTAAAGCAGAATTATGGTAATCCAAACATTTACTGGAACTTACTCTTCCTATGAAGAGAATCACGCAGGGAGCGGCGCTAGGATTCGTTGATTCCGATTTGGCCAAAAAGCAGTAAGCTAAGCTAACCCGGTGCCGCTCTTTGCCACAGTAATATGGCAGGAGAAAGTAGCATTAGTGGTTTGAACTCTGTTGCTAACGACAGTGCGCCGACTTCTATTGGTCGATGAGGATCTGCTATATTGTCGCGAGGCCATGCGCCGACCATTTGCTTCTACTATTCTTTTTTTCTGGAATGTGGCGCTGAAATAGGTAACGATTTAATGAGTGTTTCCCTGCTCCGTAGATATGTGCCTTTGAGTTTAACAACTATTGAACTTATTTCTATCGAAGTAGGATATTTTTGCGACCATTTATTATAGCGTTTGCGATATTAATATGTGATATTAGAACTTTGTGTAGAGTATTGGAAGATTAATTGTGATTCAAGTGTAAACGGATTGAGCTTTAAACACGTTGGCTGTGTCACAGATGAATTGTGTCTTAGAAGGCTTGACACTTTTGACTTGCTTAGTTATATGTGCAATTTTGAAATGTAGGTCCAAATTTGTTTAGGCCCAATTTATTATATACAGAATCGTCCTTTCCTATTCAAATTTATAGATTCACAGCTGATATTTGATGATTTACCATGCACCTTTGTATCAGGATGGACTCATATGGAGAATTAGGATCCAGATGATTTTGATTTTGATAGTAACGATGAAATCAGTGTTCCATTACCCTTATGGGATCATATTTTAAAAACCTGGGAAAAAAATGTGTGTACATGTAGGTATACGATATTTGAATTTTAAGTTTTAGTTGTAAGTTAAAGTTAAATAAAAATTAGGATAAATTTGTGATTGATCATGGCTTTCAGTTCTTGTGCGTGGACTTCTCTTTAGCATGTGACAGTTATGCATCTGGCTATGATGGTTATGGTTACTAAAGATACCCGCTTCTTTTGCTTTCCTATATTTTTAAACGTGTGATTTATTGTACATAGAATTGTGCATGTATGATGATTTTGGGTGTTGGTTTTGTACATATGAGAATTGGTGGATAATGATGGCTATGTATGTCTACAGCAAAACACCTTATAATTGCTGGTGCTAAATCTATTAGACTATAACCCTGCATGATGGGGGTACTGTGGAGCTATGGATCTCCTTAGCGCTTTATTTTCTCTGAAGAAGATGTGGCTCTTGCTTCTGCCACAAATCTGTATCTACTCAATGATTCATAAATCATTTACATTAACTTGTGCAGCTATCCGTTACACTTACAGGTATATTGATTGCTCTCTGTTTCCTTTCTGAGATTTAATTTGTCTTATGAAGCTGATTGCGCATGTGTAATTGTATTCCTGAAGCTTGCTTGTCATGCTTAATGAGTTTCTCTTTATGGTCGCTGATGTTTGCGGTTGTGCTTTAGACATTGTCGAATTGTGAGTTCCACTCATGTTCGATACATTCATTCGAAATGTCTTAAAACATGGGGCAAGATAGACATACTTTCATACGAAATCACCATCATTTACTACTTTACTTGTCAGGATATTCCTGCGTCATTTTTTTATGAGACATCTGTGTTTATCAGCGTGTTTATTCATACTTATTTCTGGTGTCTGTAGCCTTAAAACAGATTTATTTTTTTGTTTTACTATTTTGATTCTCACCTAAGGTTGCGTTTTGATGTGCTTGTTTAGATGTGTGTATTTACTGATATCATCTAAAATTTGATGATCATTTTCACAACATGAACATATTACTTTCATGGGAGAAAATCTTTTTTAGCCAAAACTTAGGGGTCAGACTATTTTGACCCACCTTTTCAAAAAACTCTTTTTTACCCTTTTTTTGTGTGAATTTACCTAAAAGTCCCCTTAATCCCTAACACACAATCCCTTCCATATCCCATCCCTTTGTTACCTAATAATTACTAGGGCCTTTCTATTTGATTGTATCGAATAGCCCAATGAATTGGGATTTCCCTATTGGTCCAGGTCATTTCGGGGCAAGCGGATCATTTATGATGAAGAGGGTGAGCTTCAAGATTTAAACTAAAAAGAAATATTAATTTAGAAAAAATAAATGTGAGAATTAACAAAAATAGCCAAAATTTAGGGGTCAAAGACTATTTTGACCCACTTTTAAAAAAAACTCTTTTTTACCCATTTATGACTTTTATGTCCTTGCATATATAATACCATCCTCCTCTCTTAATCTCATCCCTCATTTTTTCCACTCCAAACAAAACTTATTTGTCTTTAATACTCATTAATTTCATCTCCACCAAACATCCATTTAATTCAAAGATTTTCTCCCCTTGCTCGCCTATTCTCTCCCGGCGCCCCTGCTCCCGCCGGTCGTTCTCCTCCGGCCGGCGCTTTCAGGTAGTGTATTTTTTTTAAATCTTATTATCTTTTTTTCTTCTTTTTCTTTTGCTGTGTCTTGTTGATAGCAAAAGTCTTGTTCATCTTATATACTGTCTTGTTTATAGCCCTGCACCCGCCACCCCTCTTCATGTTTTCTGCTGCAAACAATGTTTAGAGAAAAAAAATTGATGAGATTTGAATGAAACAATGTTGCTTCGAATGGGTTATCAGATTTTATCAGGTTTGAATGAGTTTGAATGAAAAAAATTGTTTATCAGATTTTATTGTTTTGGGTATTGTCGAAAAATCTCAAAGTGGAAATCACAAGATGCAAGTAAATTCTGATCATTTGTGAATCTTTGTGTGGCTCAGGTTCAATAAAATGGATGAGGTTTGAATGAGTGAAAACTCTGAAATCAAGAAAAATTTGTGGGAATGCTCAAGGTCAACAAAATTTTGTTTGGGAGAAAATCTTTTTTATGCACTACTAGGAATTATGTTATTAATTGTTGTTTATAAATTGATATTTATTAATTGTTGTTTATTTATAAATTATAGTTAGTTATTAATAATTTTTTATGTTAGCGTGAAGCTTATTTATGTTTATTAGATATTTATCATATTAAAACCTTTAGGGTCTCTTTGATAGATCAGTTAAGCTCAAGATTAATATGTTATCTGATGTTTAAACTGCTTTGGTAGCAGTTTCAAAGGCCTAAGATACATAATGGGTCCGCTCTTAATTACTGTTTTTGTGTAGAGGAGATATCTGCCCAAAATGGAGAGATTTCCCATCTCTTATGCACAGTATTTAATATATTATAAGCGTAAGACTAAAATACCCCTCGTCTATATAAACCCAATAGCCCTAATTTCCTGAATTATTGAAACACAACTTCATCGCCAATTTTCTTATCTCGTCTGGCCCCAACCGTTTGCGATGAAGGTCGACTCAAATCGTCACACCATTCCAAATAAATAGGTGAAAGATCGTGTTTTTGTTCATTCATCAATATATATATATATATATATATATATATATAACTATACCTGTACGTATATACAAGAAATGGGGGAGGAGGGAGTTGAGAGCTCTGCAAAAGAGAGTAGTAAAGAAGTGAGAGAAGTGATGGATACTCCAGAGAGAAGCAAGAACAACCAGATCGCAACATCTATTAACAAATTTGAGGTTTGATTTGCTTTCTCAAACACAATTTTGCACCTTCATTTTTTAATTTAAGTTACTCAACAGGGTTTTTGGGGCTCTGCATTTCTTTAAATTTTTTAATTGATGCCTTGATTTATGGTCTTTGACTGCTTTAAACAATTTTAGAAGTGGGGGTTTTTGAGTGGTTTTGTAAAATTAATTTTTTTAAAGTGTGTCTTTTATTTTTGGTTTTAAATTTGTGTTTGAAAACTTGGTTTTTGGTTTTTGGTTTTTGATCTGCTGAGAAAGATTCTTCTAGCAAAATGACGGTCAGATTTTGAAATGTGTTTTTTTTTTTTTCTAATTATGACTGAAATGATTTCCTTGAGCTATCTGATGAATTGTGCAATTCTAGGGTTTTCCTACTTTTTACAGATAGTGAGAATTGAAATTAGAAACCCTCAATTTTAGATGGATTTGAAATAATTGAAGTTCTGTACGTATTCGTTGTTTCCAGATGGGAATTGGAAGATGAATTGGAGACGAGAAGTTCTGTACGTATTCGTTGTTTCCAGATGGGAATTGGAAGATGAATTGGAGATGGGAAGTTCTGTACGTATTCGTTGTTTCCAGATGGGAATTGGAAGATGAATTGGAGTCGGGAAGTTCTGTACGTATTCGTTGTTTCCAGATGGGATTTGGAAGATGAATTGGAGACGGGAATTGGGGGTAATGAGGACAAGGTTAATTTGGGTATAACACTGTGAATAAAAGGGTCAAGTTAGTAAAAATTTGGATTCGGTTGCTGTTCGTCCCACACATATCTCACGTTCAAGTGTGTGTACACCAAAAGACATATTCAAGATAAAACTTTCAACATATCTGGGCCGATGTAAATAATAGAAATTTGGGTTGATAACATAATGGACCTACCAAAGGAGGCCTTAGTTTAATTTGAGCAACCATAATTTATTCTTAATTCTATTGCAAACTTTTGTATAGTTGATTGTTGAGGCGTATTTAAGAAGGGAATTCAAAATATAAATTATTTCCTTATTATAGTTCAAATCTTGGACTTATAGTGATGATGATGATGATGAAATTTTTAGTTTGTTAAATCATTATTATTAACTCATTTTTTCACTTTTTCTTAATTGCAGGTGAGTGAAAAAAGATATTTCGTCGTACATTTTAATGGAGATTGGGATGGAACTTCTTACAGAGGTGGTGATATCCGGGGTGATATCCGGGCCATCCATATCCGTGATGAATCTATGAACTTATCAACTTTTACCAGACTTGTTCATACTTTTTTAGATAAAAGTATGATTGAATGTGTTGTTGACATTTATCATCTTGTCCATGTGAATGGTAAAGTGGTGATGGTAGTGATACAAGATGATAGCGATGTGGAGGGACTATTGAGTTTGACACATTCACCCGAGGTTTATGTATCTCATCGAAGTGCAAACACAGGTCAGTCTATCCACACTTTAATAATTTAGTTGGGAGTTGCTCTCCATTCACCGATCGATGAGGCTTTGTGAATTTGTTGGATACTTTCAATGTTTTGAGGGATATACGTTAAGTCAATAATCCATTGAATAATATTCCTGACCGTGATGATGAGTTTCGCATAATTGATCACAATAATGATGTGGAGACTGCATAGTTTTGAAAGGCACGCCTCAGGCGCTCCAGGCGAGAGGCTATGCCCTCAACGCCTTTTCTATGCATTTTAAGGCGCAATTCGTCAGGTGAGCGCCTTTTGGCGACTCGCAGCGCCTTTTTGAGGTGCCTCGGGCGCGCCTCGGGCGTGTCTCGAGTCCAACAGCAATTTCACTCATATTTTGAAAATTTTCTAACACTTTTACCTTTTTTTATAAAAAACTACTAACACTTTTAACACCCTTTAACACTTTAAACATTAGGAAACTTAAATATTGAATACTAAAAAACATAATAAATAAAAAAAAAAAGACGTTGTCACGCTAGGGTTTCAATTTACGTTCCCTCCTCTCTCTCTCTCTCAGTCTCTCTAGCAGCGCACCTCAACCAGCGGCGCACCACCACCGGCGCACCTCCACTGCCGGCGACCTCCGCCGCACCGCTGTTCAGCAGACTTCAGGTTTTTTTTTTGTTTTTTTTTCTGTTTTTTTCTTTTACTTTTATTTTTCCTTTTCTATATAATATATACTTTAATACTTTTATTAGTTTATATTTAACTCTCCTTTAGTTGCACACTTGCACCAGAATATAGTCTTAATTAGGTTATAATTATTGAGTATTAAATTTATTATTTTTGCAAAAAAATTCTCGGGCGTGCCTCGAGCGCGCCTCAAGCGCTCCGGGCGCTACATGACCCTTGTCGCCTTTTGGCACCTCCCGCCTTACAAAACTATGGGAGACTAACAATACCATGCGTACAAATGATGACATGTCTAATAATTCTTCCGGTGATGATGTGTCCTCTGAAAAGTAATATGATAGTCTTCTGGGAGACCATGCATCATGTGAAAATAATGACAATTCACGTTCATGTTCCATCCCAGGTATACCTTCTTCGTTTCCAGAACCTCGGGTAAATCTTTCTTACTTAAATGTGAATTCCGGTGAGCTAAGTTTAGAGAACACATTTGTCAGCAAAGATGAGATGTATACATCGGTGGGGTACTACCATCTATTCAATAAGGTGGAATACCGCGTGAAGCGATCCGATTCTAGTAGATGGTATTTGAAATACAAGTTCCAAAATTGTGGTTTTGTATTCCGTGCACAAAGGAAACATGGGTTGTGGAGAACAATGAAGTTTACATCTCATTCTTGTCGTTTGGATCCAAATTGTAACCCGCCACGAACATTGCCCTAAAAAATAATCGGAACATTTTATGCGGCTCAACAATAAAATGGATCAACTTCTGTGGCCCAAATAACTATGATGGAGGACTTGAGACATAACCATGGTCTGAATTTACGATACAGTCACGTGTTTAGATCAAGATAACGTGCTAACGATTTGATATATGGTTTAGGGTTTAGGGTTTGCATCTTCATCGAAGAAATCAGAACATTAATTGCATTTGAGATGAGAAAAATAGTGTTTTGTTATTTTTGTAGAAAATATGAGCATTTTTAGAAGCAAAACACGAGCCTAATTATTTGTGAGGTCAATTGAAGAAAAGATTCAAGTGTCGAACAAAATATGAGAAGAAATTACTAGTGGACTTAAAAAAATTAAAATGAGAAGGAAAAAAAAGAGGCCCATAACGCATGACCCATTTAATTGCTTAGGAGAAATGAGCTCATTTGTGGACAAATGTGTTGAGCAATTAAGTGTCGTCCAAGTTGGCATTGAGAAAGGCAATTGCTTGCTTCTTATTTTTAATGAGAAAACGCATTTCAACAACATTTCAGAGCAAACACGACTTTGTCAAGATAAAAGAAACAGAAGCAGCGTGAACAGAGGAGGTAGAGGCAGTGCAATTTCATTTTCTAGTGTTCTCCATTAGGGGAGCCTCTCTCCTCCATTCACTCTCTACACATATTATTTACATTAGATAATTTTTAATGTTTTATTAGATTAGTTTTTAATGTTTTCCTAGTTAGAATGTAGTGGTTAATTTATTGTTTGTAAACATTGAAAGAATTTTCCCAATCAAATAACACAACATCAATTTTTAATGTACACCCTAAAATCATACAATCATAAATTCATACAAACAATTCACATCAATAAATTTTGAAGAAGATCATAGCAAAGTTCTTTTCGATACATTCGAGTGTTTTTTGGATCAACATCATCGAGGGATCGCCCCGTGGTCAAGCACTCCAAGAATTTTAGGCACATAACTCCACAATCATGGTTATTCAGTTGTTGTGGGCAATCAAAGAATCTTTCAACAGTCCATTTTTCAACATGACCACTCGGCGTTATTGGGATGTAAATCGCTGGAAGCATTTCGGCAAAATTGTCAACACTGAAAATCGTAAACCACGATCTTTGAAGCCTTTAATTGCAGTTGGTATGCCGCCCAATGATTTCCATTGACATGTGTAATACCATATACATTCTCTGTCGTTGACCATGGGAGTGACATTCCATCGACTGGGAACTCTCCATTTACATATTTTTTGATGTTTTGGTCGTAGCCATCCCAATCCCAGTAATCACCGTTAGCTTTGACAACTTTCCAGTGTGGATATAGATTCTTGAGTATAGTCTGCAAATAGAATTCAACCAAAGAAAAAAATTAAATTAAATTACTCTTCATCGATGAACAAAGAACGCATATACTAATGAACAATTCAACTTACATAAAAGAACAAACATACACAGGTCCATCTAGTGAAATAACGTTCTGGGGATATCTTGACTTTCACCATCAGCATATGTACCAAGGCATCAACGTGCTATCACATAACAAAAATTAAAAAATAAATTGGTAAGACATTTATATATTACACCAACAATTTAATAATGTTAGGATATTATAAAGGTATAATAGAAATACCTCATCCGACAATCACGTCCGTTGCTTGCACATGTCATTGAATCAATCCCGATTCACACTTGGAATACATGACACGGGGAGATGAAAAAGCATGTCGACTCTACTATTTCTCCTCAACCACGTTTCAACTTTTTGGGTCTTTGTGTTCGTATTTGAATCCTTTTGTTTCAAATTGGATACAACCTTCTTCTTGCCCTTTCGCTGTAAAGGTGATCGGGATTGGTGTAGGGAGACCTCTGTATAGATCCCAACTTCTTTGTCCTCTGTCTACACCACTTTTTCCTGTATACTTTTGTTGGAGGAACAACCTGCGAGGGAGACTGTAGGGAATAATAAAAGAAATAGTCATAATTTAATAAGTACTTTAATGAACAACTGAATTATATAAAACAATGAGAAAAAAATCATTGATCTTACACTTATATTGTCATTCGCGTTCGTGGTCGGCTCTGATTTAACATTGGGGATTTCAAACTCAAATGGAATCAGTGCACCTTCGTAGAGATGCTAACAAAATCAACCCAACATAACATTCAGTATAACATTCTAAAAATCAAGTATTACATTCTAAAAAAATTAAGATCATACTATATGTATATAATAATAACTTACGTGTGTATCTTCATCCATATATATTGAAACCCCTTCTTCTGTTCTTTTGTCAGCTTCGGTCTGTGGAGATTGTTGAGATGACTAACAATATTTACCAAAAAAAAAAATATTGCGTCTCACTAAACATCATTTAAAAAATTATAAGAAATACTAATTTTTAAATATATACCTGTTCAGGTCGGGGTGGACTGCGCATCGGGGATCGTGCACCAATATGAGACAGTATACGTTGGAGCATACTGTCGATTTGATCGTATCTTTCTTGGAACTTCTTCTCAACTCTTTCAAGAGATGAGTCTACATAAGCTTTCAAATTCGTCTCAATTCTGTCAAACTCTTTTTTTATGTAGCTCGGAATTGAGGACGAACTCTCAGGAATTTCATCTTCAGCAACATCTTTTTCAGCCTGTGCATCCACAGATGCTTCCCGTTCTTGATGTGTCGGTTTTGAAATTTAGGGGACGGTTGCTTCTCATTCAATTGCACTCAAATAACAGGGGTCAGTCAACTCATCTCCCGAAGGAGGTAACCGACGATGTACAATAATCTAAAGAAAAAAAATAGAATAGTAAATCGCTAAATTGCAAAATAGATAATAATGTCAGTGAATTTCAAAATTTGTAAAGCACATACGTTGTCAGTCGATGCACCACTGTTTTTGATGTTGTCGTAGTAGGTGAAAGAATTTGCAGTCCATCGCAACATCCTTGGTATTTGAGGACCTCCCCGACGAAATGCCAGTTGCCCACAGAGGTGTCTCAGATGGGGAATTGCTTCGTACGCCCAACACTGGAGCGCATAAGCAAACCCGTGACAATCAATAAAAATTTGGGTCTTTTGTGAATCAGATTTGACTCTAGCCATCTTTCGGATATCTGTCAGTAGAAAATCGAAAGCCACCCGACCCCACGGGTACTGGTTGAAAGCATTCATATAATCCATTAAATGGATGTAATGAGTTTCAACTTTTTTCTGCTTCTGGTCCTGCACCAGAAGCAGCCCGTAAACAATCCAAAACAAAGCCACCTTAAGACGATTACCCTGTACAAGTGATGTATCTTTGATGGCGTTAGAAAAATCCTCCACATATAAATTCTTCTTCCCTGTAATATAATAATTATTAAATTATAGATCACTAAATTGCAAAATAAGAAAAAATCTAATGAATTTCAAATTTTTCTTGCCTGAAAAATGCGATCGAAGAAATCTGACGAGGTTGGACATTGAGGTTTCACACCAAACCTTAACCCCGTCACCAAGGCGAACTCGCGAGGACCAAAAATTGGCTCATGGTAAAAAACATGGAACCGTACCTCTTCTTTAGAATCAGAGCGATCCTGGTTGAACAAGAGGAAGAAGTACAGTTGGTCTTGAAACTGGATCCCTTTGTAATCGAGGAAATGTCCAAAACAAGATTGTCTGAACAATTCACGTTCTTCATTGGACAAGGTCTCGCGTATATCTTTGAAGATCATAGTATGAGCACGCGAACTCAATTTCGCCTTGTATTGTTCTTCAACCGGAACAAGAGATAATGAAGCCTGTGTAATTAAATAAAAATAGTAATCAAAATCTTAATTAATAATACCTTAAATAAACAAAATAAAAGATTTAATAAAGAGTTGTTACTAATCGTGGGATTCGCGACGTTGTTGCCACCGGAGACCTTCTTCGCCCTCTTCGTAGCATGCATGATAATTAATTAGAAGCAGATGTTCTAACCAATCAAAATTCTTATCCCCAAATAACACATTAATTTTTGTATATAATTCTATCCCAAGAATCAATAGAAAAATGAATAAATATTGGTCAAATTAGGGTCCGCATTAAGCAGGAAAAAGCTTGTGAACAAAGACTATTTACAGTTGTTAGAGCAAATGTTTGTTAACCATATCTAGCATCAACAAAGACAATATCCCCTTATGTATTAAATATCAACAACTAGTATCAAGACACATTTCACAGTAAATAAATGCGTCTAGTTATCCAAAATAGTAGTAGTACTACTACTACTTCTGAATTATTAAATTGAATATTACCAAACCTATTAAATTCTAAAATCTTGTGATGTGATTTTTTTGAGCGTACGAAGCAATTACCCATCTGGGAAACCTCTGTGGGCAAACGACATCTCGTCGGGGAGGTCCTCAAATACCAAGGATGCTGCGATGGACTGCGAATTCTTTCATCTACTACGACAACATAAAAAACAGTGGTGCCTCGACTAACAGCGTATGTGCTTTAAAAAATTTAAAATTCACTGATATTATTATCTATTTAGCGATTTATTATTCTATTTTTTTTTTCTTTAGATTATTGTGCATCGTCGGTTGCCTCCTCCGGGGATGAGTTAACTGACCCCTGTTAGTGCAATTGAATGGGAAGCAACCGTCCCCCAAGTTCCAAAACCGACACATCAAGAATGGGAGGCATCCGTGGATGCATAGGCTGAAGATGAAATTCTTGAGAGCTCGTCCTCAATTCCGAGCTACATAAGAAAAGAGTTTGACAGAATTGAGACGAATTTGAAAGCTTATGTAGACTCATCTCTTGAAAGAGTTGAGAAGAAGCTTCAGGAAAGATACGATCAAATCGACAGTATGCTCCAACGTATACTGTCTCATATTGGTGCACGATCTCCGATGCGCAGTCCACCCCGACCCGAACAGGTATATTTAAAAATTAGTATTTCTTATATTTTTTTAAATGATGTTTAGTGAGACGCAATATTTTTTTTTTTGGTAAATATTGTTAGCCACCTTAACAATCTCCACAGACAGAAGCTGACAAAAGAACAGAAGAAGGGGTTTCAACAGACATGGATGAAGATACACACGTAAGTTATTATTATATACATATAGTATGATCTTAATTTTTTTAGAATGTAGTACTTGGTTTTTAGAATGTTATACAGAATGTTATGTTGGGTTGATTCGGTTAGCATCTCTACGAAGGTGCACTGATTCCATTTGAGTTTGAAACCCCCAATGTTGAATCAGAGCCGACCACGAACGCGAATGACAATATGAGTGTAAGATCAATGATTTTTTTCTCATTATTTTATATAATTCAATTGTTTATTAAAGTACTTATTAAATTATGACTATTTCTTTTGTTATTCCCTACAGTCTCCCTCGCAGGTTGTTCCTCCAACAAAAGTATATAGGAAAAAGTGGTGTAGACAGAGGACAAAGAAGCTGGGATCTACACAGAGGTCTCCCTACACGAATCCCGATCACCTTTACAGCGAAAGGGCAAGAAGAAGGTTGTATCCAATTTGAAACAAAATGATTCAAATACGAACACAAAGACCCAACAAGTTGAAACGTGGTTGAGGAGAAATAGTAGAGTAGACATGCTTTTTCATCTCCCCGTGTCATGTTTTCCAAGTGTGAATCGGGATTGGTTCAATGACATGTGCAAGCAACAGACGTGGTTGTCGGATGAGGTATTTCTATTATACCTTTATAATATCATAACATTATTAAATTTTTGGTGTAATATATAAATGTCTTATCAATTTATTTTTTAATTTTTGTTATGTGATAACACGTTGATGCCTTGGTACATATGATGATGGTGAAGGCCAAGGCATCCCCAGAACGTTCATTAGTATATGCGTTCTTTGTTCATCGATGAAGAGTAATTTAATTTTTTTCTTTGGTTGAATTCTATTTGCAGATTATACTCAAGAATCTATATCCATACTAGAAAGCTGCCAAAGCTAACGGTGATTACTGGGATTGGAATCGCTACGACCAAAACATCAAGAAATATATAAGTGGAGAGTTCCCGGTCGATGGAATGCCACTCCCATGGTCAACGGCAGAGAATGTATATGGTATTGCACATGTCCATGGAAATCATTGGGCGACATACCAGCTGCAATTAAGGGCTTCAAAGATCGTGGTTTACGATTCCTAGTGTCGTTTATGGGGATCATCGACACACGAAGAGATTGACAATTGTGCCGAAATGCTTCCATCGATTTACATCCTAGTAGCGCCGAGTGGTCATGTTGAAAAATGGACTGTTGAAAGATTCTTTGATTGCCCACAACAACTGAATAACCATGATTGTGGAGTTATGTGCCTAAAATTCTTGGAGTGCTTGACCACGGGGCAATCCCTCGATGATGTTGATCCAAAAAACACTCGAATGTATCGAAAAGAACTTTGCTATGATCTTCTTCAAGATTTATTGATGTGAATTGTTTGTATGAATTTATGATTGTATGATTTTAGGGTGTACATTAAAAATTGATGTTGTGTTATTTGATTGGAAAAATTCTTTCAATATTTACAAGCACTAAATTAACCACTACATTCTAACTAGGAAAACATTAAAAACTAATCTAATAAAACATTAAATGTGAATAGTATGTTTAGAGAGTGTTGGTGGAGAGAGACTCCCCCAAGGAGAACACTAGAAAATGAAACTGCACTGCCTCTGTCTCTACCTCCTCTGTTCACGCTGCTTTTGTTTCTTTTATCTTGACAAAGTCGTGTTTGCTTTGAAATGTTGTTGAAAGGCGTTTTCTCATTAAAAATAAGAAGCAAGCAATTGTCTTTCTCAATGCCAATTTGGACGGCACTTAATTGCTCAATACATTTGTCCACAAATGAGCCCATTTCTCCTAAGCAATTAAATGGGTCATGCGTTATGGACCTCATTTGTTTTCTTTTTTTTCTTCTCATTTTATTTTTTTTAAGTCCACTAGTAATTTCTTCTCATATTTTGCTCGACACTTGGATCTTTTCTTCAATTGACCTCACAAATAATTAGGCTCGTGTTTTGCTTCTAAAAATACTCATTTTTTCTACAAAAATAACAAAACACTATCTTTCCCATCTCAAGTGCAATTAATGTCCTGATTTCTTCGATGAAGATGCAAACCCTAAACCATATATCAAATTGTTAGCACGTTGTCTTGATCTAAACGCGTGATTGTATCGTAAATTCAGACCATTGTTATGTCTCAAGTCCTCCATCATAGCTATTGGGGTCACAGAAGTTGATCCATTTTGTTGTTGAGCCGCATAAAATGATCCGATTATCTTGGAGGGCAATGTTTGTGGCGGGTTGCAATTTGGATCCAAACGACAAGAGTGAAATGTAAACTTCATTATTCTCCACAACCTATGTTTCCCCTGTGCACGGAATACAAAATCACAATTTTGGAAATTGTATTTCAAATATCATCTACTAGAATCGGATCGCTTCACGCGGTATTCCACCTTATTGAATAGATGGTGGTACCCCACCGATGTATACATCTTATCTTTGCTGACAAATGTGTCCTCTAAACTTAGTTCACCGGATCCACATTTAAGTAAGGAAGATCTAGAAACGAAGAAGATATACCTGGGATGGACCATGGACGTGAATTGTCATTATTTTCACATGATGCATGGTCTCCCAGAAGACTATCAGAGGACACATCATCACCGAAAGAATTATTAGACATGTCATCATTTGTACGCATGTCATTGTCAGTCTCCACATCATTATTGTGATCAATTGTGTGAAACTCATCATCACGGTCAGAAATATTATTCAATGGATTATTGACTAGACATATATCCCTCAAAGCAACAAATTCACAAAGCCCCGTCGATCGGTGAATGGAGAGCAACTCCCAACTAAACTATTAAAGTGTGGATAGACTGACCTGTGTTTTGCACTTCGATGAGATACACAGACCTCGGGTGAATGTGCCGAACTCAGTAGTCCCTCCACATCGCTATCATCTTGTATCACTACCATCACCACTTTACCATTTACATGGACAAGATGACAAATGTCAACAACACATTCAGTCATACTTTTATCTAAAAAAATATGAACAAGTCTGGTAAGAGTTGATAAGTTCATAGATTCATCACGGATATGGATGGCCCGGGTATCACCACCTCTGCAAGAAGTTCCATCCCAATCACCATTAAAATGTACGACGAAATATATTTTTTCAGTCATCTGCAATTAAGAAAAAGTGAAAAAATGAGTTAATAATAATGATTTAACAAACTAAAAATTTCATCATCATCATCATCATCACTATAAGTCCAAGATTTGAACTATAATAAGGAAATAATTTATATTTTGAATTTCCTTCTTAAATACGCCTCAACAATCAACTATACAAAAGCTTACAATAGAATTAAAAATAAATTATGGTTGCTCAAATTAAACTAAAGGTATTAATGTGATAAACATCTAATAAACATAAATAGGCTTCACGCTAACATAAAAAAATATTAATAACTAACTATAATTAATAAATATCAATTTCTAAACAACAATTAATAACATAATACCTAGTAGTGCATAAAAAAGATTTTCTCCCAAACAAAAATTTGTAGACCTTGAGTATTCCCACAAATTTTTCTTGATTTCAGAGTTTTCACTCATTCAAACCTCATCCATTTTTTTGAACCTGAGCCACACAAAGATTCACAAATGATCTGAATTTACTTGCATCTTGTGATTTTTACTTTGAGATTTTTCGACAATACCCAAAACAATAAAATCTGATAAACAATTTTTTTCATTCAAACCCATTCAAACTTGATAAAATTTGATAACCCATTCGAAGCAACATTGTTTCATTCAAATCTCATCAATTTTTTTCTCTAAACATTGTTTGCAGCAGAAAACATGAAGAGGGGTGGCGGGAGCTGGGCTATAAACAAGACAACATAAGATTAACAAGACTTTTGCTATCAACAAGACACACCAAAAGAAAAAGAAGAAAATAAGATAAAAAAAAATTCACTACCTGAAAGCGCCGGCTGGAGGAGAACGGCCGGCGGGAGGAGAACGGCTGGCGGTACCAGGGGCGCTGGGAGAGAATGGGCGAGCAAGGGGAGAAAATCTTTGAAGCAAATGGTTGTTTGGTGGATATGAAATTAATGAGTATTAAAGTCAAATAAGTTTTGTTTTGAATGGAAAAAATGAGGGATGAGATTAAGAGAGGAGGATGAGATTGTATATGCAAGGGCATAAAAGTCATAAATAGGTAAAAAAGAGTTTTTTCAAAAAGTGGGTCAAAATAGTCTTTGACCCCTAAGTTTTGGCTATTTTTGCTAATTCTCACTACTACTACTTTCATCAAATTTGAAGTTCGGGGTCTTTTTGGTAGTGTATTTTGTGATTTTGATCCTTGGAATTTCAGGATGGAAGTAATATTGTGTTTTCTGAAGTGCCAGGGCAACATTCATGAACCATGTGCGGTCCATGCTGTTTAACTTAGATCAGGAATCTGGGATATTATTCTGCCACCACACACTCATCAATAGAGCAAAAATGTTCGCATTGTTATTTAGCAAAAACAGCCGTATATATAAAATGGATATGTTGATTGTTGAGTTTATTTGCTATAAATAACATGACAAAGTAGAAAATTAAGTAGAGCCCATAAGGAAAAAAGTTTATCAACTATTAGGTAGGAAAGATAGCTTTAAAATCAACATTTTCAAAATACCAAATGAGACCAAACAAATATCAGCACGATGAGCAGTTCAAATCAGTAACACACATGAACTATGTTTGTAGCTTAGATCGGGTAATCTGGTATAATTCTACCGCACATGCCATCAATTGAGCCCACATGATCACACAGCTCTTTAGGAAAATAGTGAATGAGCAAATATAAAATGGATATGATTACGTTTGATTCCTAGAAATAATAACATGACCAAAAAAACAAATTAAGTAATACATATAAGGAACAAGTCCATCATCCAATAAAGAAAAAAAAAGGATCTCTAGAATAAGCGAACATTGATGATTCAGATCCAGTGATTAGAAAAGTTGCTATATCAAAATAAGGAGTGCAGGGTATATATGGAAAAGTTTCAAGTAGTAGAAGTTCATCACTCAACAATTCCTGAGAATTTAGATAAATATATTACCAGTGCTGACATTGTTTTTCATAGAAAGACCTAAGTCATGGGCGTAGTATCAGCTCATCCACAGAAAACCCGACAATTTCAAACTAGAAGCACATCTTCCCGAAATTCTACAAAACGCATCTCATCACAAAATTTAAGTCAGTGGGATTAACAGAGCCTGCTAAAACACACGTGATTGCACACAAAATTCCCTGCTTATCTATTAAGTCATAAAACTGGCTCAAGCTTGTATCATCAATCTACTATTTTCTCTCTTTAGCATGTTTTCCATTAATAGTCAGACTACTGGACAAATTTACTTGTACTTTCAATCGATTATGTTCAATCTTTAGCATTTATCATCACAATTAGTCATGGATGGCATCGCATCTTGGAATTGTTCAAATCTTGTCGAGTTTTCTACTATGCACAAGGTTCCAGATCCATGTGTAAATGCTTATTTTCTTAACTAAAAACTACTATAAACCATAACCAAGCATAAGTTATTATGACAAAGTTTGAAATTACTTTCAGTGGCCTGTCTATATCATCAAGCAATGCTTAATCAAGCATAAGCTACACAGAGTGTTTTTAGTCAACATGTTCTTATTTGAATCCAGAAAATTATTTTCTCATAAATATCACATACACAGGCCCAATTAGTCTAGCAATATTAATGTGCGGAAATGAATTTTTAATCTGCAACTGCAATAAAATCTGAAAAGTCAAAGTGGCCTATAGTGGTAATTGTCTCCTATCTAACAACTTTTGAGAACTTCACACACATCCAATAATTTCTGCTTTACTAACTCAAAACACATCAAATAACATTAAGCATTTACCAGATAAGGGGACAACAACAGCAGCAGCAAGCACTTGTACATAATTTCCAAGTTATCATACACAAAGTAATAGGCAATTGCCACCTCGTCTAGTATATGATTCTCTAAGTTGCAAAAGGAAGCAGGATAATTCACCTTGGGATGACACTTCAGAAAGCGACAGATGAATAGGAGAAGTTGAAAGGAAACCTTGCTGGACAAGCTGTACCGAAAGAAAGATGCTTCTGATGGTTGATTTGCCAAAGCTAGGTGCCTAAAAACATGTGCGCAATACAAGAGCCCACATCAGATGTCAACCAGAAAATATTAGCCATATATGTGAGACAAATTAATATAAAGCATCCGAAGAAATAACGGCAAAAACGTGCTCGCACAATAATTATGGACCTTAGCATAAGATAATTGCAAAATATGCAGCTCAAATAGGTGCAAGTGAACTAAAACCAGAAATCAAATATTGAGTACCCTTTTGTGATACTAGGTTATCAGGATGAGTATAGGAAAAGGAAGTCTTTAGACCTTTCCACTCTATCTCTTACTTACATCTAATTCCAAAAACAAACAGAAATAATTGACGACCCATTCTCATCAACAATTCCTGTTAGTCCATGTTTTACATGCATAATACAAAGGAGAAAAAATCACAAACCGTTCTATATCTTTACTCGAATTCAATTTTAGTCCTTTTTCTTTTTAATTTATCAATTTTGATCCTTTTGGTGTCAATTTTGGTCATTTTCACCAGAAAATTCCAATTTTGTCGTAAAATTCACCGAATTTTTTTCTTGCCACGTCGGCAGCCGTGTCAAGTATCATTTGAATCGTCACTCATCCAGGAAGCAAACCCTCAATCAATTTCAAATTTCGATTCACCTTCCTCATAAATCGCAATTTTAAAATCGTGATTTTTTTTTAATTTCCATCACTAATTCCGAGTGTGTTACGATGAAGGGAGGGTCAAGGTATAAGTTTCTTTTCCTCTTGTCGAGCCCATCATTTTGGTATATTTTTGTGTCATTCTGTATGCCACAACAGATTTTCGGCCATTTTTACGTAATTTTTCTAGCCAAATTTGAATTATCCGGCGAAAATGACCTATTTTGTTATTAAAAGGATCACAATTGATAAAATAAAAAAGAAAAAGGACCAACTCTGGATTCGAGCAAAATTACAGGACCATTTATGAAATTATCTCTAATACAAAGACCTCACACATACCAATAAATGTTCTAGTTTGAAGATTAAAAAAGGAATAGAATATGAAAAAAATAAATAAGGACTGGACACTCATGCAAGTATCAGAATTTGCAGGGGGCTGCCTTAGAAAAACGGTACTAGACTGTCTTGAAGGTATTGATGAATCCTGATTAGCATAAAACTGGCAAACAAGGGTCAAGCCAGACTGGTTTTCTACCTGCCATTTAGAAACGTTACTTGAAAGCCTTCAATATTCAGAAAGATAGGGGTCAATCAAATGCATACATCACAAATATAAAATTCACAGAGGGTACACAAGTCAGATGAAAGCTGAGACGAAAAAACAAGAAAGTGCAACAAGTCAAATGCATACTAAGCAACATTCACAGTCTGCACGAGAAGATTATAAAAGATAAACCCAAATATTTGTGCATGTTGGAGAAGAATTAAACGTTTCAGAGATTTCTTATATGATTTCAAGGAAGAAAGACACATCAACTAACTATATATGCAAGAAATAACTTATATCAAAGAACCTTGCAGCAATTGGCGAGGACCAGAGAGCTTTTGACTGCATAAGGACCAGCCAAATCCAACTTCCCAATCACAAACAATAAAAAAATAAAAAAGAAAACTTGTTATATTGGTCACATTTGGTCGAGGAACAAATGATTAAACACCAAATGGCAAACCTCATTAAATTTAATATAGAAATGACTAGGCATTCCTTGAAGAGAATTCTCTGCACCCTGAACAGGAAACTTCTGAGAGTAGAAAGTGCAGATTTCAAGTGGTTGAATAAATTCCTTCCTGCAATCATAAATGAAGTAAAACTACTTAAAGCATCTAATTTATGTTCATACGTAGTAATTTCTGAAAAGATGGATACAACAAAAAAACTAATGCAAAATTGGTTACCATGAGTTTTGTTGGGCATTGAAGTAATATAGAATAACTTGTAATGTGTTCATAATCCTGACTTTAACATTTGATATCTGTATTATTGTTTGATTCGGTATAATAGATCCCTGCAAACAATTGTTAGTGTAACTTTGCCCATAGTAATTGTGATTTTGTCCTTAACTCTCCCATGCCATTGACATTTGAGGATCTGTTCCAGCCTTCAGTTTATTTGATACAGAGGTGGGGCTGCTAAACCTATCTGGCAACAAATTATTACACACTGGGCCGGGGTTATTGAAAAGCCAAGGCACAATCATTCTTCTTATTCACTAGGTGAAATGTCCTTTTAGAAAAAGAAGTAGAAGATTCCAACTCAACAGCATTTTCATGGGGGAAGCATTCTCCAGAGTGCAGACCCATTATCATTAGTGCACAAATCTTGATCTTGGGTTGCAACTTAATCGCAGTAATGAGACTAGGGATATATACTGAGTTTGTGGCCTCCATCTCCCTGGCTTACGATAATTTACCTAAACCAATATCAAACAGACGACCCTCCATTTCCTCTTGATAATAGACTTGCTGATGATTTAAGCTAGATGAACCATCTCGCTGATATCTCGTGCAACAACTCTACTAGATGAAGGCCAACATTCAATATAAATATTTGTCAAGGTTGTTGCGAAGCAAAGCATATAAGTCTATGAACTAAACACACAACGTACTGGCTAATCTAAAATATATGAAAAGGTACCGAAGCTCAACCTGTAGCAGGACATGAATAAAATTCTTCATATGGAAGGGAAAGAGAAGCGTTAAATTCACCATCCAGTCATATAAATTCCAGAAGTGGAAATGTTTGTGAATAACATAATCAAAGGAGAACTAGATTCAGAAGATGTACTGTGCATGGTTGCTGATGGCAAGGCTTTCGACGCATAGAATGATGGAAAAATAAGAAAGATAAAGAAATTATTTATGAGTATTTATCCAAAATGTTATAATCTCTAAAATAAATTAAGCTTCTAGAAAGCTATGATTACTCACTCTTGAGAATGTTTGATATATATATGAATTTATTGTGTCTAGCATTACCAACAATAGAAAAATAACAGGTAAGTTCCTATTACTATACATGTGTGTCTTTACATCCAAGTGGAAACTCTTACTAGTGGTGTTTCCCTCCATTGCAACACCATCTCGTGTACTCTCGGCCCTTCAATTTTGACATTGTAAGAAGACTCTCCTCCACTTATTATCTGCTTAGCTTCATCCAAGCTATCTGGACTCAGCTTCCTAGCTTTCAATCGTATTTCTGTTTGAGGATTGCAACATGTTGTCGTCTCCTCCCAATCTTGTAACCAAGCAATTGGGCACATAAATGGTGCTAAAAAGAGGCTTTCCATGGCTGTTCTTGCTTCTGCAAGATAAGCCGGGAAATTCCCCTCCAACGATTCAAATATAGCTTGGTAATGTCTCAGAAGATTATCAAAGTATGAAGCATAACCACAGCAGTTGTTCAAGCTTTCCTTTGCTTCTCCATCTCCAAGAATCACAATTCCTCTATAATCGGGTACCAATTCCTTAGCTACCTTGAGAAATTCTTCGACACTTTTTCTAGATCTCCTCCTCCCCATGTGTGGAAGTCCCACCATGCAGTTGAACACCAGCCATTCTCCTCTGTTCTTCATCCTCAGATCACTACCAAAATCTTCAATGCTTTTTTCTTCGATATGCAATTTTACACCGTATTGTTTAGCATGAGCTAGAAGCCGTTTCTTTGTATCCTCAAAGTTCCAGCATGATAAGGTAGGTTCCCCTTCTGATCTTATTGATGTGAGCCTCATTGCTTTCTTCTTCTTGCTCAAGGCCTCGATAAGCGGTGGCCATTGGATCCCCTCTCCTATATTGAAATCTACAATCTGTACAGTCGCTGCATCATTTGGCATAGATTCAAGGATAGCAGAGTTTGCTGTGAAATGAGCAATCCTCCCATTTGGGAGGCTGTAGTATAGCACCTTGAACGCCGGTACAAGGTTCTTATGTGACTCCTCTCTTAGGTATTCTCCTTGGTTTTCTCTGGATTGAAATAGATTGTATGCAACACGTTCTATGGTGCTGCCTAACGAACTACTTTTCTTGTTTATTGACTTCACAATCATCTCAGCAAGCTCCTTCTCTCCATTCTCCATAGCTTCTCCATAAGCCCTTAGTAGATGAAGGAGAGTACGCTGATCATCCACTTCCATATCATCTCCTTGCAATAGCAGGGATGTGTCTGTGAGAGGAAATACAGACGAGTTGTGGTTTGATTCAAAAGAATGGCAAGGGCTCCATTCATCTTCCTCCATGGTTAGTTGAGAAGAAGGGCTTCCTTCGTCACCATCTCCATTTATCCACTCACATATTTCCTTAATAGCTCCACTTGACATGATTTGGATTTCATCATCCAAATCTTCTAGATCGAAAAATTTATCTGGGAGCATGGTTGGGATATATGAGTTTGAAGAAATCACAGAGGATGACTCTTCAAGCGAGGAAAATGAATAGGAAAACTCATTGTCATCAACTCCACGGAAATCGGTTTCTTGAACGTAAGATGTGTTTTGATTGAGGGTTGAGCATGTAAAGTTGAAGGATGGCCATGTCGGAGGAATTAGCTCTGTTTGCATCATCTTCTTGATGGATCTTAGGAGGAGAGATGAAAGTTATGTGTTGAAAAATAGGTTGCATTCATCACTTATATAATCTTAAGTGTGTATCCAAATGGGAGTAGATGTTGACGTAAAATGAAATAAAATAGTAGAGGAAAAAGACTAATATATTGGTCGTTTATTATACATAAAATTATTATATATGGTTAATTTCCCGGAGAAGTCATCTTTCTTGATATATTCTTGGATGTTTACATACCGGCTTTATTATGTCAATCACCAGAGTATTAAATAACTATTATCCATACCTTTCAATGTAATGCCCTTCTACACGTAAAGGTATCGACTTTAACCATGGCTTGAGATTAGCAGTCCATTTTTGTCTCCTTGGGGGTCTTATTAGTTTAATTATGTGTTAGACGCAAATTCTTTTGTTAACGTAATAGTCATTTTGACTTTAGAGAAGGCAAATTGAGGAGATTTATTTGCTAAATTCATCTTTTTTTCCTTGTTTGCCCCTTCTAATTTTAACCAAGGGTCGGTGCAATTTACTAGTAAAATCTGTTATATTTGCGTGTCCATGTGACAATTCTAACATTTTCAGTCTAGCAAGACTAGAAAAATATAAGTCGTATTCTTGGTGGTGATTCTTCTTCTTTTTTTCTTTTCTGTGAAACTTCTCCTTAAAATATCTTATCACTCCCTAAGCACAGTATTATCTGATGATATCCTATTTCAAGAATTAAAGATCTGTTGAAGAGCCTAATCAGTAATCAGAAAAAAACTTTGTTAACAAATATACTAAAACATGATATCATATATTCATTTGTCGTTCTTGTTGTTTGCTTGCTTGTTATACATGCATGAGGTGCTTTTGGTCATTTTACGAGCTATCCATTTCCTACCGAAATCATTTGAATTAAATAATGTGGCAAATGGTTAATTATTTTATTTATTCCTTTCTTATCAACAGCTTCCCAAGCTGATTATCCTTGTTATTATAATCAACTTATTTTATCATATATAATTTTATGATGAGCTGTAACATCTTTAACAAGGTTGTACAATCCAAACTACATAACCTGTTCGCATGGGCAACTCATGTTTTGAGATATTTCTTTGGATCATACTTTAATTGTACTTACATTGATTATTTCATGAAATGAAAACTTCCATTATCTGAATTGATCCGTAAAAAAACGACAGTTTTTTCTTCTTATTTTGATTGGTAGATTGACCCTTGCTACGTTTGATTCCTTTCTTGAAGGACAGAAAGCGGGATCCCTCAGCTTATGGAATTAAGTAAACTGAATTATCTATCACCCTCACCTTAAAGAAAAAAATAACAAAAATACTAGATGAGCTCCCGCGGTATGTTCGTTAAATAAATTTTATAATATAATATATTATATACATAATATTTTTTATCAAATAACAATATATAATATGTATAAAATTTTGTATGTTATTAATAATTTTAATATTATTAGTATTGTATATGAGACTAATTACACATTAAACTCTTCATCATTACTAATATATCAAATTCTTTATATAATTGACATCTAAACACATACATAAATTTATATTCTCATTTAATGACATATCATTGAAATTTACAAAAAAATTGAAACAAAAATGTTATAAACTCCCCATTAATATATATGAGGATTCACTTGTTTGAAATACTCATAAATTAATATTTCATAAATATTGGAGTTTCTAAAATATACTAAGATAAAATATAAATTGATTTAGTGGTAGGCATTTTAAAACCAACATAAGAGGTTTAGGGTTCAAATTCTTCCTATTACTTTTTACAAACTTAATATATAACTGCCACATATACAAAATGACACATGGCAACAGAAACATACAAAATCGACACATAAGCAAAATGCATAGAATTTTGACACAAAAGCAAAAATGAACTCCCTATTAGTATATAAGGGGATTTTAAAAAACATCTTTATACATTTGAAAGCAATTTTATTCAGTGTGCGACTGTGTGTTTGGATACCTAAATTGTTTGATTTGCTAACCTCTGCTGCCCTTTGTGTTAATAGTGTATTTCTCAATTATGATTTGCTTTTATCATCGTCTTAACTATATTTGCATGAAATTCATGTATCAGGTTTATGCCTAAAATTGTTCGATGCACTAACTCTTATTGTTTCGTATCAACTAGAGTGTTACCTTGCCGTGAACTTTGTCTGTCTGTCTGTCTTTAGCTTCATAGACATGATATACATATAAAACATTCTTTTAATAAAAAATAATTAATTATGTGTTTGTGGTTCGTATGACGCCTAATGTAAAAATGCAGGTTAATCCTCTGTTTGGCTTTTAGTAGGTTGTGAGTCGAACCCTTCACAGACTTCTTAACCATACCAACATATATTAGATGGGAATGGTTGCAAGGTGTCCATAATAATAAAATGAGAACCATACAAAATTTTTATTTTGGAATGTTGATTTTCATGATATGGCCTTTTAATTTTGACCTAATACTTTGATGAAATGCAGCTATCTGTATTAATATCCCTACGGCTTATCTAATGGTGTCTCAAGAATAAATAAGATGAACAAATGTTTGATTGTCGTACATCCTATTTTTTACTTTTGAGGGATAAAGGTGACATTACATTCTTGAAGAATTTCCAGGTTCTTGACTTCTAGTCTGTTTCTTGATGCAGTCGAAGTTTCAGTCTCCAAGTTATTGGACTTGGTCTTGCCCTTTGACAACGTGGAGGAATGAGGTTAAAACCTAAAGAGTTGTTTAATGTCAAAACTTAATTGAAAGAATTTTATATAATTTAAAAGTTTGAATTTGTAGAAATACGTAAAATTAATTTATTTATATGAAATATTTTAACCTCTTTCGCGAGTTGGGTTTTCAACTCTCCCTTGTGAGGAAAAGACCCATCATGTAAATAATTGAATATGGGTGGAATTGTTTTTTTTTAGAATCAAATTCAGATCTTGGGCGCGAGTCAAGAATTTTGAAACTTATGAAATCAATGCATTTATGTTAATTTTTCTAAGTTTTAATTACAATCTTATTTGATATTCTTTTATCCTTTCAAAAAAAAAATCTTATTTGATATTCTTTTATAAAAAAATATCAATATCCTAATTTTGTATCCATTATCCTATATATAAGAACATTTATATCAAATTTTGCTTGGATTACTCTATAATAAATTTTTAGGCTCTATTTGGATGGAGACATTTGAAATCAATGGATTTGAGAATAATACACCATATATTTACAAATCAAAATGGAGAAAAACTAAATGAATGAATTTGGTTCACACAAATATTACTTATAAGTAGGAGGATTTCAAGTACCCAATAAAACTTAGTCAATTGAAATTATCTCACTTCTCCCACTTTGGCTTAATATTTGAGTGAATCATATCCATTTATTAAGTTTTTTTTTTTTCATTTTAGTTTGTGTGAATGCATGGTATATTATTTTTAAATCCACTGATTTCAAATTCACTCTATACAAATGGAGTCTTATGGAATTAACCACCTCTGTACTTAGTCTTATGTTGGTTTCTTGATAATCTATCAAATGTTTTTCCGTTTTCTTGCGTATGTAAATTCAACGTATGTGTCGAGCAATTTTCAGGAAATTCTTACACGATAGCAAGTCGACAAATAAAACAAACTCAACATTCCAAAACTGGCTTTGCAATGGAAATTCCGAACCTTTACTAAAGACAACACACCAGCTCTTTTCAATTTTTCTTTGCAATTACGCGTGTCACTCCAAAGATAGATCGTATTTTTTCCATCAATTCAGGTATGATATGTAAATATAAAAATAAAACAGGTGTCTACAACAACTAATGACAATTTACACTTCTTGATTGTGAGATTCATTATTTCATTAGTAATATACTTGGCAATCAAAGGTCAGGGACAATTTCTTCTCTTTTTCGAACAATTGATCGCAAATTACATAGATAATTTACACTCATAAGTCCTAATTAGTGTATTATTGTTGCGCGTTTCATTACTATTGTAATTTTCATAAACAAATGAGGTTGAAAATGATTAGAAATGTTGTTTTTCTATTCGTCATGACTAATGTTTTGGAAGATTCGATCATATGAGTAAATATTTTAAAATATTAAACGAAAAACTTATCCTTAATAGCGTCCTTAAAAAAACTGTCAAGAAGAAATGTTATTAAGCCTCTTATAGTGACCTCTATATATGTGCCAAAACATAATAGCTTGAAGGCATCATCACTTGCAGTTCATTAAAATGAGTCTTTATGACATTTCCCTACCTTCATTGCTACATTTTAACAATGTTAATCACTTTTGCACTGATGATGCCATTAATGATTATTCATTTTCTCCTCCATTTCTCTCAACAGGGAACTCCCCTGATATTCAATCCTCCGTGGATTATCTTGAAACCATATTCTCTGATGAGAGCATGGAATTTCCAGTCCATGTTGATGAGCTATACAATAATGATTTGATGGACGATTTTCAGATGTATCTTGATGAATTTGATCACATTTTCAATGATCATAGCCCAAGATCTTTGGATGAAACAGAGGAGAGAGAGGAAAATCATACTTTTCTCCAATCACAAAATGATGGATTTTATCATGATCATGTCCAGGGAGTGCATGAAGCATCAATGGACATGTCATCCATGCATCCATCAGTCTGTAATGAATTTCATCATGATCATGTCATGGCAGTTGGAGAAGCACCAATGGACATGACATCCATGCATACATCATTAACTATTCCCTATGAAGGCATGGAGGTTGACAATCATCTCTGCCTCGTTCATCTCCTCAAGGCTTACGTCGAAGCTATGGATAGTAAGGAAATTGAGCTATCAGAGGTGTTTGCCCAACGCATAGTCCAGAAGGTGAATCCAGCCGGGAGACCAATGGAGCGTCTCTTGTACTACATGTTTCAATGTCAAAATAGGGAATCAGATTACCTCACACAAGAATCAATCAAGAATTTTTATCCAGCTTTCAAGGCATTCTACCAAATCTTTCCATATGGTAAATTTGCTCATTTTGTGGCCAATTTGGCCATTCTTGAAACCTTGCCAAGTGATGTTGAAATCATCCATTTAATTGATTTCGACATTGGAGGCGGGATTCAATGGGCATCACTCATGGAAGTCATCAAACATCAATGTAAAGAAATTAGACTAACATCAGTAAGGTTCGTTGAAGATGATGATGATGAAACGAACCCCTTTAGATGGAAATTTGAGGAGACGAAGAGAAGACTATATGATCATGCAATGCCATATGGCTTAAAGATCAAATTAGAAGAAGTTAGATTGAAAGATTTGGGCAGAAAGATGATGAACATCAAGATGGGAGATTATGGGAGAAAGTCATGGTATGCATTCAACTTGAATGTCGGACTCCCACACATGGGGAGGAGTAGGAGTAGGAAGGATGTTTTGGAGTTTTTAAGGCTGGCTAAAGATTTCTTACACCATGTACCATGTTGGGGCCATAGTCAGGGCATCATAACGTATATGGATGGAGATGCATTACACAACAATACTATAAATCCTACATTAAGTTATAGTTCATTCTTGGATAGCAATTTTGCACATTATCAAGCCTTGTTGGAGTCTATGGAGTCCAATTTTCCCAACCATCTTGGAGAAGCTAGAATCGCCTTAGAGTCGCTCTTCGTGGCGCCTAATGTTTCTAGAGGCGAATGGGGTCGTAAATGGGAGGAGAAAAGGCAATGTGGTGAGCTTGAGTTTGGACTTGGTTTGAAGGGGTTGGAATTAAGTGAAGCAAATTTGGGTGAGGCTAAAGAATTAGTGAAGGAAGGGGCTAGTTTGTATAAGGTGAGGATTGATGGTGAAATGAAGAATGAAATGGTTATGGAGTGGAATGGTGTTCAAATGGTGAGAATATGTTGTTGGAAAAGATAGAATAAATTAAGCTTGGTGACAAGAAATAACAAATATATGGACCAAAAGAAGAAAAAGATCTTGTTAATAGGTTAAATACGTGTAATAGATGAAATATACTAGTGTACTTCTAATATTTGTATAATTGGCTCAATTCTTTTGCATAGAAATTACTTCATCACTTTTGTTCTTCATCAATCATATTTTAAGTTCCAATCGGCTTCCTTCCCTTTAATTTTGCTTATCTTATATAGAATTATCTATTTTAAATAGTATTTCATCTTCTATTCTCGAATTACAATCATATAACATGCATTCAAGTAACATCAACAGTAGAAGTGACAATATAGATATTAACCCGAGATAAAGTAAGCTTGAACCACACATTGTTGGCCTGAAAACAGTGGGACCCATCTGGCCCACTGTGTTGGGCCCAGCGGGATGAATCCTTTATGTGTAAATTTAGGTGGAATGGACTGATATGTGATGAAATTTACATCCCAAAAACTTTACAAAATAACATTATCTAATTAATATATATATATATATATATATATATACACGTAGAGATTGTATTCAAATTTAGAAACTATAAAGATTCGAATATATGACTAAATGTTATTTGCCATGGAATCGGACTAGTGATCTTAAGCAAGTAAAAAAACAAAGGTATGTGTTAATTCCAGAAATTGTCCGTTACTCTTTACTCTTTACTCTTAAGATGTCTTCAAATAAAAAATAAAAAAAAAGGGGGGTTTGTCAATTTATCATATTTAATTCTGATCAGTTATCTGTATCTTCAACAATGTCTAGATAAGTTTAATCTTAAATTTGATGAGTATTAGTATCTTTGAAAAATAATTGAAAATTTACAAGTTTCTTTTTAGTTTATTGTGGAAAATTTAATTACGAATATTTGAATTATATTTGAATAGAATAAACAAATATAAATATATAATTAACTAGTCACATACCATTACCTAAATATAATATATGATTATATATGTACGGTTAGGGGTAGCAATTTATGCCATGATTATTATGTTTTGCAATTTATGTCCAATTTCGCCGGAAAGTTAAATATCCACCACTCTTTGCCACCGTCATTGTTGTTGATTTTTATTCTTTTTCTTTTTCCTTTTTTTTTTTTTTTTCTATTTTTGGTTTGTCTGCGATCTTGGAGGATTGGGGGCCTTTAAAATATATCTCTTCTAAGTTGAGAGTCTCTAATTTTTTCACCTGAGTTGAGAGTCTTTAATTCCTTCTCTTGAATTAAGAGTTTTCGATTCCTTTTTTTGGGTTGAGAGTCTTCATTTTTTTATTTCTTTGATTTTTCTTGTGAAGTCAAAATTTTTTTATTTTTCGTGTTCACAATGGAAATGTAGGCTGCTTAGGAGGGTGAATCTGCAAGTGCATCAGTCAATAGTTTTGGAAGTGGAAATTTCGGCAAAAATTATTACTCAATTCTTACTAAAACATGCAAAAAAAAAAAAGAGAGAATCAAAATAATGGAGTGTTTCCAGTCAAAGACTTGTAAAACTATATTAGAACTGTTAAACAGGTAGTTTAGCCCATTTGACCACCTGATTTCTCACTTTAGCGGGTGACCCGTGTTCGATTCCCTTTGAAAACAAATTTAGAGTTATAAAATGGCTTGGAGAAAAATCTTGGAGTGTTAGGTGCTTGGTGAACTAACTGCTAACAACTAATAAAAATTAGGGAAAAAGGTTTTTTTTGTCCTCTAAGTTTACCACATTTTGATTTTGGTCCCGTTGACCTTGACTTTTTGAAACCGGTCCTTTATCTTTCAAATTTTCAATTTTTTCGTCCTCTGACCTGCTACACCAGGTCACCTTCCGGTCATATCTGACGTGGCGTGATTTTTATTTATTTTTATTGAAAAATAATCATGTGGCACAAATTTGGTAGAGACTATTGCTGATGTGGCATTTTTTTAATTGAAAAATCAATATAAACCTTAAAAATCATAAAATTCATTATAATTAATATAAATTTTTTTAAAAAAAATATCTTTTCACATATTTAGGATATATATATATATATATATATATATGTAATATATTCACAAATAATTTTTTAAATATTAATTACTAATTTAAAATAATTAAATAAATATAAATACTATTGAAAATAATTTAAAATAGAAAATCTTAAAATACATAAATTTAAATAAAACAGCTCATTCCTCACTAATGTCAACCAATTTAACTAAATATTAATTTAATAAATATAAATAATATTGCAAATAATTTAAAATAATTTTTTTAAATAGATAAAATCCAATGTATTTAGTTGATAAATTGTTTAGTCGTCACCCCATCCACAACGAAACTTTCATACACTTCCTCACACTTCAACCAATTTTTTTAACTAAATATTAATTTAAATAATTTAATAAAATAATTTTTTAAATATTAATTACTAATTACCTTCAAAAAAAATATTAATTACTAATTTAAAATAATTAAATAAATATAAATACTATTGAAAATAATTTAAAATAGAAAATCTTAAAATACATAAATCTAAATAAAACAGCTCATTCCTCACTAACGTCAACCAATTTAACTAAATATTAATTTAAATTATTTGCAACATTATTTATATTTATTAAATTAATATTTAGTTAAATTGGTTGACGTTAGTGAGGAATGAACTGTTTTATTTAGATTTATGTATTTTAAGATTTCTATTTTAAATTATTTTCAATAGTATTTATATTTATTTAATTATTTTAAATTAGTAATTAATATTTAAAAAATTATTTGTGAATATATTACATATTTATATATATCCTAAATATGTGAAAAGATATTTTTTTAAAAAAAAATTATATTAATTATAATGAATTTTATGATTTTTAAGGTTTATATTGATTTTTCAATTAAAAAAATGTCACATCAGCAATAGTCTCTACCAATTTTGTGCCACATGGATATTTTTCAATAAAAATAAATAAAAAATCACGCCACGTCAGATTTGACCGGAAGGTAACCTGGTGTAGCAGGTCAGAGGACGAAAAAATCAAAAATTTGAAAGATAAAGGACCGGTCTCAAAAAGTCAAGGTCAACGGGACCAAAATCAAAATGTGGTAAACTTAGAGGACAAAAAAACTATTTTTCCCTAAAAATTAACATTTGCAAATAAAAAAAAAAACTATATTAGAACAGTCAATTTTTTATTCATCTTTTTGTTAGAGCGTCTAAGTTTATTTCAAAATCTCATTACCAATCAATTTTTTATTCATCTTTTTATTAGAGTGTCTAAGTTTATTTCAAAACCCCATTACTAGATTGAGTCTCCAATTTTTATGGATGATTGTTTCTATTTTTTTTAGATATAAAATTTCTTTGATTTAAAAAAAAAAATACAAGACTATTATGTAAAAAATTAGTGAAGGAAAAAAGTATAGAGAGCTAAAAATGTATTCATTCAAAATACCCCACTTGAGTCGGAGACCTAGTTTCGATTCCCTTTGAAAACGAATTTGGAGTGGGAGGCATAAGAAAATTTGGAGAATTTGAAATTATAAGGAGACTTGACGAACTAACTTCTAACCACTAACAACTGACATTTACCGATTAAAAAATAAATAAATAAATAAATGAAAACATTGGAGACAAACCTAAATACGTGTCAAATTACCAAAATAAAGATATACACTTCGTTTCTTTATAATACAAAAGTAACCCTCAAAATGATACTTCCTCCGTCCCGGAGTTATCTTCACACTTTTTTTATGGAACGTCCCACAATTAACTTCACACCCCTAAAATAGAATATCTTCCATAAACTACATCCTCCTACACTTTATCTCATATAACCGACAAAATACCTTTACATTTTATTCTTTCTCCTATATTAATTTAAGTTTTCTTAAACAACGTGTCACTTCACATATGAATCTAACTTCGGGACGGGGGAGTACATCACAGAATTTGTTATTATTAATACCTTTGCAAAAATAAAATGGCAATGTCCGATGTACCTATTTAATGTTATTTAGTCAATATTTCAATATCTATTGACTCTCTCCTTACATGAATTAATAAAATCAAACTCATATAAAATCAATCTTTTATTTTTTATTTTTTTTGAAAGGCATATAAAATCAATCTTACTATGGTGCAATATAGTGAAACACTAAATTACAATTTAAAGTACAGATCTAGTACATTGCCAAAAAAATAGAAATAAAAGCATTAAAAGAAAATACATGTATAAAGTTAAGATTGCCTGCACCTGACTTCCACATACACCAAAAGAGTCGCCCTTTAATCAAGAAAATGTGAGCTAGTATTCTAAAACTAAACATTAGAAAAATGACAAGAGACAATAATGGAGCACGGTCCCCAAGCCAAGACAGCCCCAATAATAAATTTAATAAAGTAACTTCCTCATGTGTTGCCAAGTAAATCCAACTACTGAAAGAAAATAAAGCATACCATAGATCTCCATGATGCACAGGAAAGTTGAAAGAGGAATATGCAACACTTCCTCTCTTATTATCACGCTAATCTTTCTCTCTCTCTTTGGTCTTGGATTATACACCAAAGACATAACTTTGATTGCCAGAATAACTCTCAGATGGCCTGGACGTGTCCAACTTTTTGGAAGAGAAGCCCAACAAACCCAATCAATTTTTCTACAACCTTTTAATAAAACTGATTCATCAAGAGGAATTGAAGTTCTGGGAAAGGGTTGTGATTTGTCAAAGGGAAAATGGGTTTTTGATAATGTTTCAAGGCCTTTGTACAAAGAAGAGAAATGCGAGTTCTTAACAGCGCAAGTCACTTGCATTCGAAATGGAAGAGAAGATACATTGTATCAAAATTGGAGATGGCAACCCAATGATTGTTCTTTGCCCAAGTAAGTATGGTGACTTTAATTATGGTTCGATGCATTATAAATATTTAGAGTCCAATAGGTAATTATGATGGAAATTAGGTTCAAAGCAAGATTGTTGTTGGAGAAGCTGAGAGGGAAGAGGCTAATGTTCGTTGGGGATTCACTGAACCGGAATCAATGGGAGTCTATGATTTGCTTGATTAACTCCGCCATTGATCCCGGCAAGGCCACGTGGACCATAGGGGCCCCACTTTCGGTTTTCTCTATTCAGGTTCATAATTTCTCGCCGACAGACTGATTATCTATTTTAATTTATAGTACTATATTGTTCCCTCTATCTTGCCATCATGACACATCAAAAGATCGATTATCAATGTGTGCCAACTATTTCTAAAATTATTTTTGGTTGGATGTTTTAATTTATCGAATCACCTTAATTTAATTCAATCACAAACTCAAATCCTCCAAATTTTAATTTAATTATTATAATTATATTTTATGAAAAAGGATAACCTTGCTTATCACTATCACCATTAAATTTATGTAAACAGATTTTATTATTTATTGGATTCGATACATATCACCTTTTTAAATAATTTTTAAATAATTGTGGATGCAAATTAAAAGATGTTGATTATGATAGGCTCATTTGCGAATTGCGAGTGATATATGGAATTTAAAAGATGTTGATACACAGGCTCATTTACGAGTGATATATGGGAGACCAAACGAACCTAAATCTCTGTTAAAGACACATAGCCTATGAGAAAAAATAAATTAGGACATCACCTGTGGTTGTCAAGGTAGGACATCATGTTATCAAACTCTTAAATGCAGGACATATTTTTTAAATTTTAAGAAAAAATTGGCAAAACTCATTCAATTTTGGGTTGTATCACTCACGTGAGCTGCACGTGGTCCATTTACCTGTTAATAATTCAATTCACCTTAATTTAAATTAATTTGAAATGGTTTAATTAGTTTGTTAATACTTTAAGTCTTGGCCCTTGTTCTCTTTATGCCTGTAATGTTCCTTCTGTCTGACCTAACATTGTTTGTTTGTCAGCCCCACCGCTTAAATTAATTCATCGCATGTGCAACATTTATGTTTCATCCAAATATATAATAATTTTTCACCCTTAATTTGCTAATTTTAAATACTTATTCACAGTTCCAAATAATACTACTCAATAAGCTCAGGTCAAATATTAAATATATAATCGCTTTAAAAAAAAAAAAAGTACTGGAAATATCATGAATACTTACCCGAGCAACTTTACTTTGTGTAGGATTATAATGCGACCGTGGAGTTTTACTGGGCACCATTTCTCGTAGAGTCAAATTCAGATGATCCAAGAAACCACAGTATTTCCCAGAGAATCATAATGCCTGAATCCATTTCCAAGCATGGAATCCATTGGAGACCTGCAGATTTTCTCGTCTTCAACACCTACATATGGTGGATGAACAATCACACCATTAAAGTCTTGTAAGAACACACACACACCACATCCATGTATAAACATGTGTTTATCTACATATAGTATATGCATTACATATTCAAATGAGCTGGTCTGAATTTAACTGAGCAGACGGGGATCATTCGACCAAGGATCAGTGGAATACGATGAGGTTGAGCGTTCTACAGCGTATGAAAGAGTTATGACAACATGGGGAGAGTGGTTAATGCACAATGTTAATCATACTCATACCTCATCTTTCTTCATCAGCATGTCTCCAGTTCACCAGCAGTAATTCCACTGAAATTTTTTTAATTTTTAAACCCCATCCAATAATCTAAAGATTCTAAGCAAAACACTTCACATGTAGACAAATTTTAATACGTAACATAATACTTACATGGTAGGAGCTCAAACTGGAACAATCCTGATGGGGTGGCTTGTGCTCGAGAGACGACCCCAATTTTGGACACAACCATGGATTTGGACACGGGAACTGATAAGCGGCTACTTGAAGTTGCAAGAAATGTGATCAAGGCCAAGGGAATTCCGGTGACCATGATTGATATCACCACCCTATCAGAGTATAGAAAAGATGCTCATACCTCAGTTTATACCATTCGTCAAAACAAGCTTTTGACGCCAGAACAGAAGGCTGATCCTGCTATGTTTGCTGATTGTCTGCATTGGTGTCTCCCTGGAGTGCCCGATACTTGGAACGAGTTGCTCTACGCTCATATCATTTCCAGATCTTGATATCAAAGATTTTAATTCTGTGTTTAAAAAAGAGGAAGAGATTGTCAGCAGTATAAAAAAAATTTGTTCACAATACTTGATAAAACTACTCTATGTTATTGAATACAGTCCTCTGCTTCAAACAGAAACAATTGTGACAACTCCTGCAATGATAACCAGCCAGTAAAATTACGATGCACTTTAGCACTATTTCCTATGAAGGAAATAATGGACAATCGTGGCCATAATGAAATACCGTTTCATCAAGAACAATAACTGGAAATGGCAGCCCACTAAATAATTGTGGCCATATTGCAGACAGAAGCAGGAAAAAATTTTATAATGAACAGATTAATGAAAAGAATTTGATTGTTTCAGTGTTTTCATCGGCAATATTACTAACAAAATGAAGTAAAGACTAAAGAGCAAGCATGACGGCATGACCTCATTCCACATCTTTGTGGAACCCTGACAACTATGACTTTTAAACAACGGTAAAGAGGACAACACCACGACATAATAGCAGCTGAGAAACAATGCTCAACCACAGTCAGAATATGCACAGCCAATCATCCCCTGGGTCCATGTCATGGTTTCTTTTTAACTGTTCATCATCGGCCTGAAGGCGACCCAATAATTAGGTTATGGGATGTTGTTTCAAGTTTTCTGTTGCCATTACTAGTTTTCTATTGAAAAATACTGCTAAACATCCAAACATTAAAGTTTTGATTTAAACTACACTAAGGCATCACAGATACACCAGAGGCCAAAATTCCACAAATAACCAGACTCAGTTCTTACTAATCATCAGAAGTAATGACGGAATTTCTCAGTCTTCATAGTACATTTCTTATGAAAGAGTACATCATATATCATGATCGTTAAATTATAAAGCAATTATAATCAATTTAATTGATAGAATCTTATCGAAACGATAGTAAATAGCCAAAATATCTCCGAAGCTATAAGCATGTACATAACTGAACATCATTTAACCAATTTAACTAAATGGCTATAGATCTAAAGTTAACAAAAAAGAATAATAAAATACCTCAATTAAAGAGCAAATTAGAAATCACTTTGCTCGTAGATCAAGTAGTTACTAATGCGATCAAACAATCACTTTGTTCCTCCCCCAGTCTCGCGTCTAACGCCTGGGTGAACTCAACGAGAAAACAAAGATCATCTACTCAGCATATACTAACACTCTATAAAATGGATAATGTATCACAAATTTGGTGCGTGGTAGAAAGAGAGAGGTTGGAAGGGCTTCGAATGCAGAAGAAGCGGGAGGATGCGTAGAATCGGAGCTGTCAGAATGGATTATTTATGAGTTTTTTTATCTGCATTGTTAAATTTAGTAGGGTGAATATTAGAATTAAGTAATGAGAATTACTAGTGAGTATTAAATGATTGATGAATTTTGGAAAGAAAGTTGAACATCATAAAATTTGAGCAAGAAAAAACTTGAGTGGAGGAAAAATGAATAATTATTAAATAATTGATTATAAGAGGGAAATTATGAAATCAAAATAAATTAGTGATTATTTTATTTTTAAATCATTTCCAAATTCTAAATATTATCAAGCATCATTAATGAGAATGATTAATGAGTCATTTTCATTATCTACTTTTAACACTCAACCAAGCGGGCCCTTAGATTATTTTGGTTTGTGCTTGGGGCTGGGCTATAAAGACCATATTGGGCTTGGGCTACCTTCGTTTTATTTTTTATTATTTTAATACAATTATGAAATATCAAAACTACCCTTATGATATAAAATAGAAAAATAATATATTTTCCATACACCCACCTACCTTGTGTCTTGAGAGAAGAACGGGAAAATACGACTGTGGAATCGAAGGAAGAAGTGAAAACACCCGTTTTTTAAACGGGCAAATGATAACTCGAATTCATGATCTTTAAACTATAAGTATTGAAATTCTAACCACCTAAGGTATTGTTATTTAGTGGATATTTGTTTGAATGGTGTTTATGTTATGGATATTGTACGATAAAAATAGTTGCATACTATTGAGAATGCTATTATGCTAATAGGTTAGTATATTCAACATCGTGTGTATGGATGAATACAAATAGGCATAATCAGACAATAAAAATTACGCAATAATATGATATAATCGAGATGAGTCGGGCATAATTTTGTTATGGCTTTTATAGCTTGGAATTGTTGAGAGATTAAAGAATCCAACCCTTTAAAATTAGGGTTTACTCCTCTATGTATAGGGTTGAAGTGTAATGATCACAACCCTTATTTTATGTGTAATTTGTTACAACTCAATCCAAACTCACTTTTTTTTTTTTTTAATTTATTAATGACCCAACCCAACTCACAATATTTTTTTTTCACTAATATTTAACAATTACATATTATATATAATTGCTTTTTATTATGTTTAAAAGGTGTAAGAAAATTATATTTAATTATTTGATATTCATAATTTTAATAAAAATGCAAATAAAATATAATTTTGAAAGTTTTGAAAAATAATTTGGATCCGTAAGAGAAGATGATATAAAGTAGGAGAAATTGATATAAAATAAGAGAAAAGTGAGAATTTCATATTGTGCTTTAAAATGTATATCTATATTAAACTCTATTTATAGAGAATAAAACAAAATATGAATTTTTATATAAATATGACAATATAAATTAAATTTAAATAAAATATTAAACATTGAATCAAATTAACCCATTTGTCAAATTGTGAGGAAATGAAAAGTTTGGTTTTGGGAGCAACCTGTGTTGGCCGAACGACTATTCGAATTAAAATATTTTGTTGGATTAATAAAAGAGAATTAAATAACATGCGAATTAAGAATTCAAATATACAATATATGTAACTCTTCAAATTTAATTTAAATTCCAAAAATTTAATTATCCATCAGACTGCAACTAAGTGGGTAAGAAACATGACAAAACAGTGGAGAAAGCAGCAGTTCAGTTAAGGCACCTGATATAAATTGAAAATGCACATTTAAACTGGTTCAACAGAAGGAATATCTCTAAGCTGCTGCAGCTTGGGCGGCAAGCCTCTTCCTGGCCTCCTCAATGATGGACAACTTAATACCTTTACCCTTAGGCAGAGACACCCAAGGCTTGGTACCCTTTCCAATAGTGTACACATTCCCCAATCGAGTAGCAAACTCATGCCCAGTAGCATCTTGAACGTGAATAGTCTCAAAGCTTCCCTTCTGTTTCTCACGATTCTTGATAACACCAACACGTCCTCTGTTTCTACCACCAGTCACCATAACAACATTACCTACATCAAACTTTATGAAATCCACAATCTTGTTGCTCTCAAAGTCAAGTTTAATGGTGTCGTTAGCCTTGATCAGTGGGTCAGGATAGCGAATTGTCCTTCCATCGTATGTGTTAAGGTAAGGGATACCTTTTTTGCCAAACTGAACAGAACGAACTTTGCACAGCTTAAACTGCAAATCCATAATATGATGTTTACAGATCTTTAATAAGACATCTCTTACTTAAGAACAGTTGATTATTGAGCTTAGGTAATTCCTTCGAATTAATAAAATATAACCATCTCAAAACATATAACTTTAAACAAAAAAGAAAAGGAGTTCATGCAAAGAGATTCAATTCAGTACATCTGGGTGGATTTATAGATGTCGGGTGGATGGGAATTAAGCTTCTTAGCAAAATTCACTCAAATTAGAAAGGTAGTCGAAATATTAATATTAAATCAGAAAAAATCTAGAATCTCTTTTGCAAATTGGAACACATTACACACCAGAAGTTGAAGGTAAAGAAACATAGACCTTGGCCTCCTCATCCCTGATCGAGTGTAGCCTGAAACGACCCTTGGTGTCATAAAGAAGACGGAAATTTTCATTGGTCTTTGGGATGGAGACCACATCTATGAAAAAGGAGTGCACCATGTCAGCCAGGCAAAAAATCACAGAAAACTTAGTATCATGCCAGCTAAAAAATCATACCTTTCTCATGTATTCATGAGAAAAGTTATTTCTACTGAAAGTGTGAGGGGGATAAAACAAAAGAGAGGCAATTCCAAACTAAGCTTCGTTAATTATAAATTTCTAGACATGCATCATTGGTTTAACCTTGTTAAATTTAGATATCTACACATGAATCGTATCTGTTTTTCAACATAGGTTAAATCCAAAAGAGTGATATCCAAAGTTCATATAACCAAGAAGTGCGTACCCATAAAACCAGAAGGATAAGTCTTATATGTCCTTACTTTCCCATCAACAAGGACATGGCGTTGCATCAAAATAGAAATAACTTCACGATAAGTTAAAGCATACTTCAGCCTATTTCGCAGAATAAGTATTAAAGGCAAGCACTCCCTTGATTTGTGGGGACCTGAAGATGGTTTGGGAGCCTACATATATTAAGAAAAAGTTAATGGAGAAAGCAGACACAACCAAGGTGTTGCAGAAACACCAATGTGAGACAAAAAAATGGACAAACTATCACACAGAAAAACAAGTCATAAACAATTTACTTACAAAAGCACCACCAAGCTTGTCAAGCATCCAATGTTTTGGGGCATTGAGCCTCTTCAAGTGTTTCTTCAAGCCTCTAGCCTGTTTTAACAGAGAAAAGAGACAACAAATGATAAGAAAATAATCAAGGAAAAAATAAGGTGACAACAAATGATAAGAAAATAACTAAGGAAAAATAAGCCAAAGGTTAAAGACAAAAAATCTTGGTGATCCATTACTCAGTTATAGATTCCAGTCATCCACTACATCACATGACGGGAAAGAATAGAGATATAGTTATGTTGACAGAAATTTACTGAAAGATGATGTTCGAGAGAAAACAGAGTAAAAAGATGCATTCTCATTGTAAAAGAACTCCATTCCCATATTGCATCATGTGACGTGCAGGGTTACTAGAATTATGCAATCATTGCTTTTATATAAAACAAGACATGCAGTAGTGAAGTTAAAGCAATACATGCATCGGCCTCATACTATCTGACTTTATTCTCTGCATTACTTCCTTTCTTATGTCTGTTTAGATAAGCATCAACCCATAATAACTACCCCTACTAAACACGAGAAAAACACCCCAAACTACTAATCATAAAAGAAAACTTGAAACAGCACCCCATGACTTAAGTATATAATGTCTCCTCCAAAGTGATTAATATGTCATTGTTGAAAGAGAAGAGCACAGCAGTAAACAAACTAAAGAATAAAAAATTATTAGGCTGTGTCTTGATTGAAGAATTTGGATATGGATTTAGGGGATAGAAACCCAACCAAAATCCACCCAACTTATGTTTCCTTGCGAAATTTTGGAGTTTCTTTTTTTTTTTTTTCAGATCTGAAATCAATTCAATATAGTCTATCGAAATCCTCCTGCCTGAATTCACACACATACTTTCTGTCTCTCTCTCTCTCTCTCACACACACTCGTTTTACACGCAATTTCACATGCTCTCTCTCATAACAAAAACATAGTTACACGCTCACGCACAACGGCACAAACAGTTTCACTCACAAATACAACAATACCACATACCTACACATATATTAACACAGTTTCAATGAATCACGCAACATGATGTAAACACGAAAAAATCATTAACATAATTGTTAAATGAAATCATAAATAAAAAAATGATTCAGAAATTAACTTACCATTTTGGGTGTGGATAGAGAACACGGCGGCTGAGCCTCCTCTCTGTCTCTCGCTCGTGTATTGAAACTCTAGTCTGCGCCGGCCGATCCCTCTGTCACTCTGTACCTCTCCCGCTTGTGTAGTTATATTATATGGGCCGCTGGTTGAGATTCCATTGGGCTTAGTAGCAGACTATATACATTTTAAATGTGGGCCCATCTTATTTTTCAATAGGCCCAGGTTATTTGTTCCCTGTTTTTAACTGAGACACCACTAAATATGTGCAAACATTATAAAATTAGTGTCCTCATTCTAAAATACCATTTGATGCGTAAAAACTGATCTGGGTCCGTTCTCCCACCTGGGTTCACGGGGGTAAAGCCTTCACGCACTAAAATCCTTAGCTTCCTCGTTCAAACGTACCTGCAAAACACGCCGGAGGCACTCCGACGCTCAAGTCAGATCACCGGAAAACACTCAAGAAAAGTACGTATAGAGTAGCTAAGTGAGAGTGATAGTGATTCGATACCGTTACCTCCCTCCCGGGTGTGTTACTTATACGTAAGTTAAGAGCAATAACTGTCATCACAGTTTCCAGGCACTATTCTGCACGTTCTGCCATGATGTCGTGCGTGGATAACTTATTCCTCAAGAAATCTGCATCATATCTACGAATTCCCTCCCTGGACGGAGGTTAGACCCAGTCAATGTGGAATATAAGGAATATTCCTTGACTTGGGCCTCAATTATCTCAACTGCTCGCCACTCCTTAACCTTATCCGGTAGACAACCGCTACGGGCTTGCTCACATGCTTATACCTCCTCTAAATCTTGCTCGGACCTCTCGGCCCACCTGCAGCTGGGTTTAGGGTCTCGTGACCCGTATCTAGGTTTAGGTCTCGTGGCCCCTCTGTAGTTGGGCTTGGGCCTCATGGCCCCTCTTCCTACAAGCCTGGGCCTCGTGGCCCCCCTGTAGGTAGGTTTAGGGCTTCGTAGCCCGGTTTCGGTCGATCTGGGCTCGAGCCCCTCTCGAGTTTTCATCCCTTTACTTAGGGTGTCTAGTAACGTGATTGAGCCCTTTTGGGCTGGTCGTATTTGGGCCCTACGCGTAGTTGGACCCGACATTTTTGTCCGCATCACCATTGTTATTACTTCTTTAAAAAAATAAAAGTAGTGATTAGTTATGAATAAAATTAATAAAAATTTGAATAATTAAATTAATAATTAAAAAATAAAAATAAAGTGTTATATTTTATTTTTAATATATGTATATTAAAATTGAAAAAAAAAACAAGCATATTAAAATTGAACGGAAAGATATTACTCACTTCCCTCGCCCAGTTCTTTATTTCTTCTTCCCTAAAGCTGCCCACGCTCTGAAAAACCCCTCTTCTAATTATATATTTATCATGTATTATTCTATTACATATAAATTTTTGTCTATATTTTTGTTTCAAGGTCGTTAATGCATATATAGTATATCAAAGTAAAAGTTCTTATCACTTTTTTTAATTTGATTTGTCGTAATGCATATATAAAAATAAGATTTCAATCTAAATTTATTTATTTATTAAGATTTTTTTTAATTTAAATATGTTTATATATCAGTGCATATATATATATAAAAAAAGTCAACATACTAGTTGTGGATCATATGAAAATGATATTTATATGAACGACATATTGCATCAAACGTACGTAGGTATGTGTTTTATAAGACCATCATGAAGTCTAGTTTTGTGCATGAGCCCGATTATTCAACTTTTATCGTTGACCTATCATTCAAGTGATTAATTATGTAGTCAAACAATAAGAATAATTTACACATGCCAGTCAAAAAATAATAATTTACACATGTATTTAATTAATTGAATTTATATGACTTTTACTTCAAAGCTAATTCTTGTAATCTAAAACTTTGAAAGACTAAGTAAGCTCTGGCATCTTATATACATGTCCAAAATTTCAAATTTGGCTGTCTAAATTGTTTATTAAGTTGGTGTTGGTGATTGATTTTTTGTTTCTTCATTGTTTTATGTCAGTATGGGCTTAGGCTCTATCAAAATATATAAATGAAACTATATATTGCTTGTTATTTCATTTTCAATACAATATAATGTTTAATAAATGAATAAATACAATTTTGCAAGATACAAAAATAATATTCTCTCCATTCACTAGACCAATGCTCAAAAGATTGGAAACAAGTTTTTAACAAAATAAATACGTAAGGTAAGGGTATGTGGGGGGTTTTGTGTATCCATTTAAAAATAAATTGATTATTTGTCAATGTAAAATAAATAATATTTTGAATAATTTAGTGACTGATGGTTGAAATATGATATTAAAGTGATTGTTTTCCTAAAGAGAATATATGAACATATTTTCTATGGATGAACAAATAAGACAAGTGACATAGTTTTGGTGGACGGATAGAATACTATTTTGAGAAGAATAAGTACGTTATAGTTGAAACCCTATCAAATATAAACATTCTTAAGCATGTAGATATTACAAAATTTTTATATCCACCAATGGACACAAATTTTCATCACTAATAGGGTGATGATAAATAACCATACATAATCAATCAATCAATTAAATAATGGTGGACTCCCCTATTTATGTGTCATCACTATATTAGTGGTGAATATATAAGTTTATACCGACGAAGTAGAATAACTCAAGTAGTTAGAGCCCTACTACCTATGCCTCAAGGTCATGAGTTCGAGTCACTTTGCCCGATCAAAAAAAAAATATAAGATTGTACCCACCGATAACATCAATTCCCGAAGATACAAGTTTGGAGGGTATCTCATTTTAAGGGTGTGAAAGTAATTGTGGGACGAACGAAAAATGAAAGTGTGAAAATAATCGCGGGAGAGTACAATTTTTGTAAACACTTTAAATGTTTTAGCCATAAATGTAACATTTCTAAATCATTTCATTAAAAATTATTGCCATTTTATTAAATGAAGATACTAATTAATTTCCTTACTATTTTCTTTTATAAATAACTCGTAATGTAATTCGATAATGCAAATAAATATTATTTCGATACAATGATTCGCAAACCACATAATACTAATGATTGTATTCTACTAATTTCTTCCATGTGACTTAATTTATGAGCAAGCAAAACATAGGTGCAACTAATTTACTAACCAACAAACTACATTATCTCGTCATAAATATTGGTTCACTATCAATTTAATCCCCCTCTTCTTTTTTCGCACCACTAGAAAATATAATTTAAAATTGCTTTAAAATAATAAGTAGTTACTATTTTTTTTTTTTACAAAATAAGTAATTATAATTCAATGGTTTTGTAATTAATATTTCGCAGAAATTACCATATAATATTGGGGGATATCATACTACTGGGCATATTATAATATACTCCCTCAATCCAACAATTACTTTCACCCTTTCTATTTTATCGGTTCCAAAATAACTTTCACACCCTTTAAATAAAAAATATTTCATAAACTACACTCTCACTAGTTACAATATCCTCAATTTTATACAGAATAAAATTATTTTTGGACCTACACTTACACATCATCCAACTCATCTCTTTACTTTACACATAAAAGTTTACAAAATTATCTATTAAATTGTTAATATATATATTTTTTAATATGTATGTTCATCTTTATTTGAAAGTAATTATTAGACGAATGGAGAATGGGGTTAGTATGTAGGTCTACGTCATGTTGACCCTAATAAACATGTTAGACAGGTCACACTCAAAGCAGCTTGTCTATAATTTAAGTTGACCCCTAATTAAATTATTTTGTAATATAATTATGTTCCCATTTGTACATGCTATCAAGCCCCTGATTTTATCAATGTGAAAATGAGAAATTTTGTATGCAAATTCCAAATCAATAATCCAATGTAGGGCCCATCAGAGTTGAAAATAGTTGGACTGGGTCCACCCAAAATCTATATGCCCGAACATTTCAATTTTGAAATATATGTGGGAGATTTTTTTATTTAAACTGTATAACTTGAGAGATGAAAGAATAATAATTATTAAGAAAATCATTCATAATATTTGGAGATTTGGTTCGATAATAAGAATTTAGAAATAAGAATAATGCCCTGACAAAACGATGAGTAAATTACTGATTTTTTACTACCAAAATAAATATCTTTTGTTCGTAATAATAAGCATATATAGATGTAAGAGAAAATCGATTAACATATATTGACCACAAATTGTTATATGTATACCATAAAAAATAAAAGGGTTGCGAGTTGACGGAAATTGCTGTACGTAACTTTACTAGTCTATAATAGTTTAACGTTTTTTCTGAATATATTTTTAATTGATTTTTTTTTTTAATATAATTTGGGTGATAAAAGATGGTCGGCCAAGCTTTTATAAAGAAAAAAAAAATTATAAAAGATAGGTGAAATGTAAAGAATTAGACAGGTACCTCATTATGCTTGAAAAGGAGACAAAATATGTATATCTACTTTTACCGTGAATATAATAGTATGTCTTCGATCGTCTTATTAATATTCTTTTGCCACCAGTTAAAGTATATACTTATATATACCATCTGATCCACTTTAATTGATGTATAAAAACTAATAATTAAATAACAATAAATATATCAAATATTTATATTATTATTGTCTGATTGTTTACATATTCATTGTTAGCATATACGATCACAAAAGGTAGAAGTACAAAATTAGGGGCCGTTTGGTTAAAAATTCTTCAATGACAATTAGAATAAGAATTAATATAACACAATTATTGTGGCTAATGAGAACAATAAATAATTAATAACACTGTTTTCTCTTTTAAATGAGGTAATCACTACTCATTTTGATTAACTTTTTTCTATTTTACAATCATCTCTCCTCAATCATTCTCCTCCCCCACCACCACCAAGCTTATGTTATCTTATTTTTTTTTAAATCAACACTAATGATATAACCATCATGAAGATATTTCTTTTTTCAATACATCCGGGGCATAAAGGGAACATATATTTTCATTCTCATTAAAGAGCTTGTAACAAACACCTCCTTAGTTGTTTAATTATTATTTGTACGTTGTTATAAATAACTGAACGCATTATAGATTGTTAAATTATTGTTTATTATGAATTGTTGAACTTATTATAGATTTTTGAATTATTGTTTGAATTATTTTAATGTTTGAACTTATAATATAAAAATATATTTAATTTTCAAAAAACTGGGTCATTTTGGCTAGGTAATCCGGTGGTCATAGGGATGGGTTGGGCATGAGATATGTAGAGCTAAAACACAATCGGGCTTAGTCCGGCCCACCACAGATGTGTGGCCCGGTTGGCCCTCACCAGCATGGCCCGACCCATTGCCGGCTTTAGATGCAATCGTGTAATCGAGTCACGGCAACCGAAATAGGTTCGGCCAACTGCACTGGTGCAAGTGCGGACGCGACTGTTCGGGTTCGAAACTTGGACCGTGGGACGGGTGCATCAAGACAGTCATATCTGAATCTCATCCAATAGACGCGATCGAATGGTCAGGATCCAATCCGAAAGGTTGCAGTCTTCTACTAAAAAGACACCACAACTCTTTAATTATTATAAATAGATCCATAGAGTCCATTCTCAAATCATCCAAAAATATCCAAAACATTCTAGTGATTATAGAGCAGCATTAGAGTTCATCCTGAAAGTTTCGAAAACTCATTTTTGTTCCCCAATAGCTCTCGATTCATATCGTTTTATATTGGTGCTTAATAATTTATGCAGCCAATTGGAATTTATGAGGGGCTTAGTGAGAGGAAAAACAGGAAAGAGATTTGGGACAAGTATATGGGTTTGCATTATTTGGGAAATTTAGAAGGGGAGAAACAATTAATCTTTGAAAGGAAATCGTTTAACTGGGTGTGTATCTTTGAAAACATGAGACTGCGGTTATGAAGTTGGTGGTCAATTATGTATATAAATGTTTGTAATTTTGCTTTTCAAGAATGGCTCTAATTAAATCCTAGGTATATCATAGAGAATATAGGAAAAAACTTATGTGTATTCTTTGGTACTCCTTATACCTCAAAATTCTTTAATGAATATTTTTTTTTTCGATTAAAAAAAACAAATTTCAGTTGGTCAAACTTGGAACCTCTTTATGCTAAAACAAAGAAAAATTTCATTTAGTCAAACTTGGGAGCTCTTTATGTGATGGAAATAGGCAAATATATACAAGGATCTCGTTAACCATGTCTTATATTAATAATGGGTTGCCCCAAGTGAAAAAAGAATTTAGAGATTGGGAAGAAACAATTCAAAGAGACCAACAAAATTAACTTTACAACTGAGTATCAGCAAATTTTGCGCACCACGCACGGTTAAAAAGAGACAAGAAATTTGATTTAGTAGTGGTCAAGTAATTTGTCTCATGCACAGGTAAATTTAGCAAAGAGACATTTTTATTATATCTAGAAGATAGGATTGCCATGTTTTGGACACCTACTAGCTAGTTCTACATATTATCTAATAATAACGTTTCAATTTTTTTATATATATGCACAATGTATTATGTATCTATGCATCAACATGGAGCGTGATGTTTGTTAAAAATTAAGTAAAACCTTAATATTTATGTTGACATCATGTTTCATATAGAAATAGAATTCATATTAGGTTTTAGGTATAAAAATTATAGACCGGTGTGGCATAGTAATTGACTAATTGTAAGACATTAAGTTAGCGAATTGATACATTTATATTATTATACTTTAATTATATACATTTATGTTTTTTTTAAGTTATAAAAATTCTCTGTTTTTTTTTTTTTTTTAAAAGTTATAAAAATTCTTTTGTTTTAAAAAAAATTATATAAAGTATATTAAATGAAACTGAAGGATCTGTGCAAGGAAAAAAAAGGTGGGTACATGTGAATTTGGAAAACTAGTCAAATTAGTTATCCTATATAAGAACCAAACAGCACATTTATGCTGGATCTCCTAAAAAAAATTTCCATAACTAGTCTCCCAAAATTCAATCTGCATGTAACTTTCCCAATTTTTCTTTCATTTTTTTTTAAGAAGAATATTACGGATAAAGATCATGGAATATAAATTACACCTATGACCTACCAATAAGCGTTGTAGCAGTTATGAAATCGTTGAATATATATACCTACATCCAATTAATCCACACATCACACACACATATATATAATGCACATGCGTATGCAACATGCATGCATCATTTGTACTATTACATGACATGAAGAACAAGCATGTATGTGTCCATGGATCATAGGCATGCATATAGCATGTATGCATACATCCAATATTATTATATGTTGTTGGAATTTGGAATTGGGATTGGGAAGTGATCGATTATGTATGTATGATTAAAATATGGAGAGAGAAATCATAAGACGACAGACATCCTCATTCTCAAATGATGCTAGATCCGCATTAATAGGCAAACACACATATTCCTAAGGAACCTTGTAAGAATGCCCCCCAAAAAAATTAAAAATAAATCATAGAAACACAGGTCCTGTTGAGGAGTTGACTTAACAGGTTGGACACTTGTGGTTTCTCTTCTAAAATTACAGACATGGGTATTTTTTTTCCTCTTTAATATATAAGAATTTGGATCTTGCAGCATTACTTAATTCAATGAAATTTTATTCGGATTTTGTCATCGATTTGATCAATCGAACATTTTTTTTTACTTAAATTTACTCACCCATGAGCCGGAACCATGGTCATGGATGTATATATATTACTCTTCCTTTCCAAAAAAATTTAGTCTTATTTTTATATTTGTATATTTAGTCTGTCCAAAGAATTTATTCATGCTCCAAAAAAGAAATACAACACTTTATTTATATCCTTCAAACATCTCTTTAATTACACAAATTATCATTAACTTTATTCATAATTAACCATTTTATTCAGAAATGGACCTCACAATATCCCATAATACCCTTCACCATATCTACTTTACATATAAATTACTATTATTTTTTAAAAATTTTGTGTAGAAAAAAAACAAGATTAAATTTTTTTGGACATTCTCTATGCTTTGTAAATTCTACTTAAAATTAATATAGTGATGCATCCACCTTCTATTTTTTTATTCATTTTTCAAAAAAGATAAAATTAAAAAGCCTTGTGAAATTTATTCATAATATGAAACGAGTATGATCATTATATTATTTATTAATATCATAACATTCATTCATTAATATTATTACACTTATAAACTAATATCATAATATTTATTCACACAGTTGACATGTTAGTGTGTGTAAAACATTATTAAATTATAAGAGTAATGATATTATTGAATGAATGTTATAATGTTACTAAATTAATGTTGTGACATTATTGAATGAATGTAATAGTATTACAGATGAATCCAATTTCATCGTGAACAAATTTCACATGAGAATTTTCCTAATTTAGGAGAAAAAAAAAAGGAGATCAGATATCAACTATTCTTTTTTTTTTTTTTTTTTTTTGATCGGTAAATGTTAGTTGTTTAGTGGTTAGAAGTTAGCTCACCAAGTCTCCTTACAATTCCAAACACTCCAAGCCCTCCTTATACCTCCCACTCCAATTCGTTCCCAAAGGGAATCGAACTCAGGTCTCCCACTTAAGTGAGGAGCCCTCCTTTTACGAATCGAACCCAGATCATTATTCAACTATTCTAATGTGCGTGCACATCGTAAAAGGCCGCGGAGTACAAATTTAGTCATAGGCACCAATTAATGTTCAAGTGTTCAACATCTTTTATTCTTTGACACAAATTAATCCCAAATTGAAATACCAATAAATTCATATTTCCGGCCAACAATGTTATAATATATATATATATATATATATATATATATATATATATATATGCTCCATGAAATTATGTCAACCACTCTTGTTAGTTCATCTGACTAACAAGTCGGCAACATAAATAATATGCAGTCTTTTAATTACATTAATTGCATACAAACAGAAGTCCACTTTCAACGAATTAAATTTCGTTCTCTCATCAAACTCCTGAAGCCCGTGAGACAAGACTTCATACATACTTATACTGATCTAAAGTAGCAAAAATCTAGAAAATAATAATAATAATAAATGATTTTTTATGGCTGGCTTTCGTCTTCCATGTCCTGTATTAGTAGTCACGGTTGGGAAATATAAACCAAGAATTAAAAGTAACCATAAAGTTACATGAGGGCTTAATTATATTATTCTACAATCAAGTGTTTGAGATCATGTGCACGCGCTAGGAATGATGATGAGATGGAAAGATAATGGATTTTCTATTTCTGTTTATTGTAATAAATATTTTGTGTTAATTCTATTTTTTTTATATACACATCACGTGTATTTAATGAAAATTTCACCTATAAAAATGTCAATTTTGGGCAATATTTCTGGTATGAGTCATTGACCAATTTAACAAGAAAGATGCATGTAGTTTCTCCTCAGAGAGAACTCAAATCAATATTTTGTGTGACCAAAAAAATGATATTTGGGTGAAGAGTCTGCCTCTAGCACAATTTATTCACCGAATAAAATTGTTATCATTTATCATTATATTCATTAAGTAATATTATAATATTTATTTAGTAATACCATGATATTTATTCACACAGTTCGGCATATTTGTGTGTGTAATATATTACGAATTTACGATACTAATTTATAAAATTAGTGATACTACTGAATGAGTGTAATAATATCAATTTCATATAATGAACAAGTTTTATTGTAGGGCAATTATCTTGGGTGAATAAGAAATTGAGTCTCAATATGCAAGATTTTAAAGTGCTTGGAAAATATATATATATATATCATAAAATGAATAAATTATTTTGCTCTATGTGGAGCAATCATACTATATGTTATATAGAATAGGTTTATTTGGTCTCTCATCATTGAGAAATTACGTACCAATTATTTTCAGCATCAAAAATAGATGTACTATCCTAAGATTTTTTAATATCTTTAATTTAGTTTTCTGTATATCTGTATATATATGTTTTTTAATAAATTAGGGAGAATGATGATCTTGTTTGTCTGGTAAGTTAGTGATGGAGCAAAATGGGTAGGTCCCGGTTCCAGCTTAAGAACAAACCCCGTGATTCCCGACGCAAAGGCAGCTGCAAACATGCAATTCTAATATACAATTAATTTATTATATTATAGGTATGAGTTCGCATCAACACCCATTCTGAGCCATTTGACTTCAAATTCCAGAATAAACATAATTCAATAATTTAGGGTTGCATGCATGCTTTAATCATAATTTTATTTTTTTGGGTTTATATGCACATTTCGTGGGTAAATTGAATTTTTGGTTATAAGATAATGAGTGGTCTGCAAAATGATTATTTTTTGATACTTTTGGTTCCGTAGTTTTTTCCGTCATTTTTAGTCCCAAGAAAATTGCAATTTTGGTCCCAAAAAGAATGATAAATAGTAGTTTTGATCTCAAGAAAATGAGATAAAATTGCAGGTTTGATCCTAAAAAATAATGGTGGGACAATTTTTGTAAAAAAAAAAAAAAGATAAAAAAACAACGTGAAATTAACATTGTAGTTGAAAAAATTTCATGAAACTAAAATTACAATTCTTCCTATGGTTAGTAGACTGATATTTCTATTTTTTTGCATATTTCATTTTACATGACTTCTAGAAGTCGGATATTGAACTTTATATAAAATAAATTTAATTTTAGTTCGAGGGAATCGAATTGGAAATATATATATATATATATATATATATATATATATATATATATATATATTGACACTTAGGAGGCGCTTGTTTCAAACTTTTCAATGGGAATGAAAATAAAATTGTATTTTTCCTCAATGCCCTTGGATATATTGGAGGAATGAATGTCTCCATGGTGTTACATCATTAGTGTTGTGCTCCAATTTTGAAAAAAAATGAGACAAAATAAGCTTGTTGGTAGTGGTGGAGTGGATGATTGAGGAGAAAAGATTGTAGGAGGGAAATAGATTAATCAAATTAGGTAGTGGTTATCTTATTTAGGAGGGAATTTGTTGGTCTCATTAACCACCATATTGCATTATTCACATTTCCATTCTCATTCCCATTAAAAAATTTATGACCTAGCCCCTTAATAGAGTTTCTTTTTCCAAAATAATTTATAACTCATCTGTCACATCCAAATTTCATGATAATATACAAAGTAAAATTAATATATAGCGCAAATTCCTTGTACCTTAATTTTTTTTTAAAAAATCAAATATGAGGCTCAATATTAACTAATTATATATCCTGTCAAAAAAAAATTAATTATATATACTAGCACATATATATTGAATCCAGAATCCGTGTTAGTGGAACACGTACCAAGGCCTAAAAAGATTAAAAAGAGTTAGGCTCCAATTTACCGTATAAAATTGATATAATTATATTCATTCAATATTATAATAATATTTATTTAGTAATATCATTATCTTTATAAATTAATATCATAGTAATTATCCACACAATTCGATGTGTTTGTGTGTGTAAAATATTATGATATTAGTTTATAAGAGCAATTATATTACTGAATGAAGATATTATATAATAGATGTAATACTATTAGTACTAAGAATCCAATTTCATATGGTAAACAAATTCTACATAAAAATGTATCATAAAAAAATGTGGCTAGGGTTCCATTTGATTGGAAACAACATATATGTTTAATACAAATTACAAAAAATAAAATTATAGTATATGAATTAACCAATCCGAAAAATATTTTAAAGTCAAAATTCAAATCAAAAAATAAAAAAAATTCAAATGAGATCGCCCTCTTAATACACAGTACTGGACGAAGTGGTATAAATCAAGTGATTAGAACTCCACTATTTATGGTTTAAAGGTTATGGATTCGAGTTATCATTTATCTAATAATAAAGAAATATAAGGGACTACTGATTGCTAGTCCTAAATCTTTCAATAATCAGCCACAAAGTACAAGAACAAAATAGTAAATATAGTACTAATTAATACTGTATTGAGCCTGCTAATCACCACAACATTATGTTCAGTTAATTCCTAATTCTCTGAAAATATAGTAGTATGAATTAACCAAAACGAACATAAATTATTCTTTTTAACAAAAAAAAAAAAAAAATTCCGACCAATTTCACTCTCTCCAATGCATACTTTTTGAGATGTAATTTCTCAAAAGAGTACCCTAGAACGCATTTTAAAAAAAATAGAAAACAAGAACAGCATCAATTTTTTTTTTTTAAAGCATATGCTCGAAAATTACAGATCTAATAAATTAATATTAGAGTAAAAACTAGAAAAGTTTGAATGGCAGCAAATGTCAAAGAGCAGGCAAAATTGAGGAGACAATTCTATAAGTCGTGGTTTGGTATTAGAATCTCGTGATATTGATATTGGTATATAAAAATGGAGAAATTCCCATCGCAGTTTACCAGACAAAATAGTGGGGGTCCCAAAATTTGCTTCTCCAAGTAACAAAGAGACAACAATTACAAAAGTTTTACTTTGAACTTACTTAGACTAGCTGCGTTTTCAATTCTAGGTTCTTGCATAAATTAATAATCGAATTATGTGAAATAATATATATGTCTGAAGTTGAACTAGTCCACAAATTTCTGCATTTTTGGGGTCTGTGAAAACTGCGTATATCTATATATATATATTTTCACACGAATAAATATAATTAAAAAAACATCAAGTCCGTGGAAATTTTGCTTTTTTAGGTCATGAACTGGCTTCACATGTATTATAATTTTCAGCCCTTCATATCAACATCAAGAATAGAGGCATACATATATATACATGAATATATACATCCACATATAGTCTATTTTAATCAAATGCCTAATGATTTTTCCATAGATATATTATTATTATTTGAGGGACAAAGAGGGACGAGAGGCAGAGAGAGAGAGAGAGGAGAGGAGAGGAGAGGAGAGAGAGTCTTTCATCTTCATGTACACATTCTAGGGTTTTGTTCCTCATTTTCACTATGTAGGATTGTAGATCAAGATTCTTAAACCTAGCTAGTACTTATCTTTAGTGTTATCTTCTTAATTTAACAAGAATAGCCTACGTACCTATATAGTTGAAGGAATTAATATAGGAGTTCATTCAATATTGATTCATGGTCTTGAGCTTCTAGGAAAGCCCTAGTTCTCTGTATATATATGATCGTGTGAGATGATAGCTAGCTAGGTAGATGTGATCATATATATATAATATCCTGGCCATTTAATTTTTTGTGTGTGCAATTAATTATATATGTATGTGTGAAGTGAGAAATAGATATAAAGTATGATGGAAAGTGGTGAAGAGTGTTCCAAGACAATTAGGGCAGGTTGTGTGAAAAATGACTCAAGCTTGGAGATGAAAGAAGGAGGAAGCTCGAGCAACAGCACGGTTGAAGAGAGCGAGAAGAAGTCGTCGGTTAGGCCGTATATTCGATCCAAGATGCCTAGGCTCCGCTGGACGCCTGAGCTTCATCTGCGCTTTATGCACGCCGTTGAAAGACTTGGAGGCCAAGATAGTGAGTTATTAATTAATTTCAATATTAGCTTATGAGCTACTACTAGTACATATAAAAAAATTATTTGTTTAATTTAATTAAATAATTTTGAAGCAGGAGCAACACCAAAATTAGTGCTTCAATTGATGAATATCAAGGGACTTAATATTGCTCATGTAAAGAGCCATTTGCAGGTGAGTGGAACTTTTTAAATCCATGATTTTTATTTTACCTCAATTTGAAGATCCATCGATTATCAACTAATGTTTGCTTGAATTTTAGTTTAATTAAGAGCTTGTCATTTTTGTTGTGTTTTTACAGATGTATAGGAGTAAGAAGATTGATGAATCAAATCAAGGTAATTAATTCTCTCATTTTTTCTTAATTCTTATTTAATTTCCAACCTTTTTGTCAGTATATTAAATGTAATATAATTAATCATGGTTTCAAATCAGATCATGACCTTAATTTGTTCATACAGCAGGGCTGAAAGATCACAGGCTTTACATGGAAGGCGTAGATCGGAATATATACAATCTCAGTCAGCTCCCTCTTCTCCCTACCTTTAATCAAAGGCAAAACACTAATCCCATCAGGTATATATTATTCAATCTAAAAAAAAAATTGGGTTTCATTATTTTGTTAATTTATAAGAAGTTGTATTATTTCAAATCCTAATAATTAAAATTTGAAATTAGGTATGGAGAAGGGCAATGGATTCATAATTCAAGAGCAGGACTGTACATGAGTAGGCCATCAACACATCTTGATGTTTGCTCCAGAATTTCTTCTTTCAATGAGGGATCAACGAGGCGAACCGGAGAAATCTTGAAAGATGAATATGGATTACTACACAAACAAGAAATCAGGGAAGGCCATTTCAAGCAAAACCCTATTCATGAGATCAATTCCATAAAGTTGCAGATACAGCAAAAAGTTCATGAGATGAAGTACTGTGGGATCAAAAGAAAAGCAGCATCAGATCCTGAGGTCGACTTGAATTTATCACTCAGACTTGAATCAAGAGAAGAAGATGATGATGATAATGAGGAGGAGGAGGACTTAGCATTATCACTCAAAACTAGGGTGTCTACTTCAAAGCAAACTAAGAAGCTGGTGAAAGCAGATAATAATAACAATTATAATGAGAAAGCAAGAGGGGCGAGTACTCTGGATCTGACTCTATGAATTAGCTACATAAAAATTCTAAGTGAGATCTTGAGGTACTTGTTTCTGCATTTCTGATCATTGTCTTGTAGTTTGAAGAGTATAAGGTAACAGCATTAATATACTACAAATTATTATTGTTGTTTAATTTTCTCCTTTTGCTTTATGCATTGCAACATCTGGGTAGCTGCGTGCTTTAGTTCTAAGTCCAGATTATTTTTGCTTAATTAGTAGTAATAATAATTAATTATGAAAACCTACAATTTCTGCTGATTAATTTAGACGAAACATTAATATATATCTTGGGATTTGGTGCTTAATTTAATATTGTTAATTGATGTAAATTTATCCGTGTCATCTCTTGGGAAGATAGTATGCATGTCTTTTAACTACATTTCATATTAAACATCACTTAAAAAAAAAAAAAAAAAAACATCTCCATTTTAACAATATTATGGAATGATGAAAGTTGCATTGCTCAACAAGTTGAAACTCTTCCTCTTTGGGGTTCCAGCTTTCATATATAAAGCCTGCATTCAGGTTGCTGAATCGTTTTACTATAAATTTTCAAATGTTTCATCCTCAATTTTTCACATGAACATTTCACAAAACCCTTACAAATTAATTAAGCAAGCCCTAAATTGTGTCATTAGATAATTCCGTACTGTATATGACCGCTATTCGTATTCATCGTGTGTTAAAATGTAATGAACTCACATGCAACTAATCCTTCTTAGATCGATGGCATTAATTATAAAAATGTACAAGTCATTTAAGTAGAATACTACTCCGGGAGTATTATTAATGAAAAAAACTAGGGGGTGGCTCTTGAGTCTTGCATGGAATCTGAATTGAAATAATCATTTGATATTTGTTTGTTTATTAAAAAAACTTGAAATAATTTATTGCATTTCTTATTTATGTAAGGAGAAAAACCAAAAAATTAGAGAAATTATAAGGAAAAAATTAAAAAAAAAATTATTGAGTCTTGCATGGAATCTGAATTTTAATAATCAAGATGTTTGTTTTTTTATTTGAAAAACTTGGAATAAGCTATTGCATTTCTTATTTATGTAAGGAAAAAAACAACAAGAATAAGGTAATTTTAAGGAAAAATATTAAAAAAACAACAAGAATAAGGAATTTGTAAGGAAGAAATATTTAAAAAATTAACTTGGAATAAGCTATTGCATTTCTTATTTATGTAAGGAAAAAAACAACAAGAATAAGGTAATTTTAAGGAAAAATATTAAAAAATAAAAAACTTTGAATAAGCTATTGCATTTCTTATTTATGTAAGGAAAAAAAAAAACAACAAGAATAAGGTAATTTTAAGGAAAAATATTAATAAAACAACAAGAATAAGGATTTTTAAGGAAGAAATATTTAAAAAACTTGGAATAAGCTATTGCATTTCTTATTTATGTAAGGAAAATAACAACAAGAATAAGGTAATTTTAAGGAAAAATATTAAAAAATAAAAAACTTGGAATAAGCTATTGCATTTCTTATTTATGTAAGGAAAATAACAACAAGAATAAGGTAATTTTAAGGAAAAATATTAAAAAATAAAAAACTTGGAATAAGGAAAAAGAAATATTTAAAAAACAAGAATAATTTAAGCTATTGCATTTCTTATTTATGTAAGGAAGAAATATTTAAAAAACTTGGAATAAGCTATTGCATTTCTTATTTATGTAAGGAAAATAACAACAAGAATAAGGTAATTTTAAGGAAAAATATTAAAAAATAAAAAACTTGGAATAAGCTATTGCATTTCTTATTTATATAAGGAAAATAACAACAAGAATAAGGTAATTTTAAGGAAAAATATTAAAAAATAAAAAACTTTGAATAAGCTTTTTGCATTTCTTATTTAAAAAACTTGGAAAAAAAAAAACAACAAGAATAAGGTAATTTTAAGGAAAAATATTAAAAAAAAACAAGAATAAGGATTTTTAAGGAAGAAATATTTAAAAACTTGGAATAAGCTAAACAACAAGATGTAAGGAAAATAACAACAAGAATAAGGTAATTTTAAGGAAAAATATTAAAAAATAAAAAATGTTGGAAAAGGAAAAACAACAAGAATAAGGAATTTGTAAAATAAGAAATATTTAAAAACTTGGAATAAGCTATTGCATTTCTTATTTATGTAAGGAAAATAACAACAAGAATAAGGTAATTTTAAGGAAAAATATTAAAAAATAAAAAACTTGGAATAAGCTATTGCATTTCTTATTTATATAAGGAAAATAACAACAAGAATAAGGTAATTTTAAGGAAAAATATTAAAAAATAAAAAACTTTGAATAAGCTATTGCATTTCTTATTTATGTAAGGGAAAAAATTAATAAATAAGGTAATTTTAAGGAAAAATATTAATAAAACAACAAGAATAAGGATTTTTAAGGAAGAAATATTTAAAAAACTTGGAATAAGCTATTGCATTTCTTATTTATGTAAGGAAAATAACAACAAGAATAAGGTAATTTTAAGGAAAAATATTAAAAAATAAAAAACTTGGAATAAGGAAAACAACAAGAATAAGGAATTTGTAAGGAAGAAATATTTAAAAAACTTGGAATAAGCTATTGCATTTCTTATTTATGTAAGGAAAATAACAACAAGAATAAGGTAATTTTAAGGAAAAATATTAAAAAATAAAAAACTTGGAATAAGCTATTGCATTTCTTATTTATATAAGGAAAATAACAACAAGAATTTAAAAAATAAAATAAAAAATTAAAATGGCCCATGCAGGTCTCGAACCTGCGACCTTCGCGTTATTAGCACGACGCTCTAACCAACTGAGCTAATGGGCCACATGCATTTTTGCTTAAATATAATATAATTAACGTTTATAAAATACGTGGACCGAGCTAAAAATGTGACATTTAAGAGTAGCGATCATATTATATTGTATAAGAAGTTAGGTGCTAACCAATTCTTCCAGCACTCATATTATACCACTAATTTCTCTTTGACGTGTTGTAAGTTATCGAAAAATACTTTATGAGATATTTAAAGAATATAAAATTACTGCGACTAATCATATATGAAAGTCATTGTCAAAATTCTTTTGAAGTTTGTTTTATGCAATTTATTACAAAATACAATTTTCGTCCGTAAAGAGTATTCTCATCGAGATGAACACAAGTTTTAAGAAAAAAAGATAAAGAATATTTTGGAGTATTGTGTAAGGTTCATATATAAATAAATTAATTGGTTGTAAGTAAAATTTAATAACAATTTGAATAATTAATTAAAAGATATAAGAACAAATTTGATGGATAAAAAAAGGACAAGTAAAATAAACTTTGTGGAGAAAGAGAGTATAATAAAAAGCGTTGGTATCCTGAAATTGAATTTCACATGGAACCAACATCTTTTTATTCAATATCAAAACTCATTTCATTCCAACAGCATGATACTATAAACTCCCAATCACTTCCCAACTCATATATACTTTTTTAACGAGACTTGTTAATTATGACAAATTATTATGTGAGATATAGTGTAACATGTTATGCGATAAATTCAACGTATACATATATAGTTATATACACATATTATTAATTGATATATGTTGTTTCATTAATTATATCCATCACCTTTTATTTCGATAACTAGTCATATCCAACAATTTTAGATAAAAAGAGTAATAAAAATTTACAACTTTGAGGTATTTCACATGACTCCAATTAAATGTCGGTGCTAGCACTAGAATTTAAAAAAAAAAAGAAAGAAAAAAAGCGGTTAGCTGGCACAAGAATTGCTGGTCATATTAATAATGGTAACAACAACAATAATTCAGCATCAAAAGTAGCTATAACAGTAGCTTATCTATCTCTGTAAATATGTAGTTATGCAATTGCAAGTACCGTGTCTTTATTGGTTTGGCCGTAACTGCCATTCGAGGTTATAGCCGCAGTCTTCTTCACATTTATTGGCCTTCAAAGAGTGTACTTTAGGTCCACGACTTTTGGCTTTGCCAATTCGGCCTAAAACACAAACCTAAATTTGTAATTTCATCTTCCACAATTTTTTTTTTATATTTAATATAATCTAATTTTCACGGTAAATGAATTTTGTATTTGTATATCATTGTCATACACCCCCATGAAATTGTCCATTTCCACAGGTCTTGACATATTGAAAATCCTCAACACCTGGTTATTCATATATTTAATTTAAATCAATCGAGTTAAAATGAGTTTTCCATATCTTACTTTATTCGAGTAGATTAGGGGCTTAGCCCACCCGATTCCTCACTTTAGTGGGAGATCCGAGTTCGATAATCTTTGGGAACGAATTTGGAGTTGGAGGTATAAGAAGGCTTGGAGAATTTGGAATTGTTAGAAAACTTGGTGAACTAACTTCCATCCAACTAACAACTAACATTTACCAATAAAAAAAAATAAAAATTTTATTCGAGTAGATTAGTAGAATAGTGAATTTAATAATAAATATAATATTATTTAATAAATGCAGATATATCTCAAATTTTTTAGGGTTACAAATAATTTTTTTTACATAAAAAATTGATGGGAAATTTTCAATCCATTGGATCCGCCAGTGATACTCCCTCCGTCCCATAATTTCTTTCATAGGGAAGAGGAGATATTAAGAAAATTCAAATTAGTGTAGAAGAGAGAATAAAGTGTAACACTATTTTGGGTGGTTGAAAGAGATAAAGTATAGGAGAGAGAATAAAGTAAAATAAAACAAGAATGATATTTTTGAAATTTAAAATGATATTGTTGGGGTGTAGTTTATGAAGGGTATTTCATTTTAAATGTGTGAAAGTAATTGTGAGACAGACGAAAAAGAAAAATGTGAAAATAATCGCGATACGGATAGAGTAATAAATAAATAAATAAAATATCAACTTAGGACAAATAAAATTAATATAAAATCCTAAATTGGGGATTAGGTCCTTATAAATAACGGGAATCAGATTCTAAACGTGAATATGTATTCAAAGTTGCAATATATTCTCAACCCAAAATTCCCAACCTCCAACCTCATCTGATTCCAAAGCATGCACACATAATTTTCACTCTTTTATCCAGTATATTCTATCATGAATAGAAGAACCCTCTAATTTTCTTGGTATATAAATGATATATAACACTTACATTCAATTAAAAAAAATACTACTTACCACCATGGAAAACTCTGAAACAGAGGATCATGAAGAAGCTCTCCACACTGAAAAAGGCCTTGCTCACAAGCTCGAATTCGATACCAGAAATGTTGATCTTCAATCCATCGTTCCAAATCCTTCAATCCGCGATTACATGGCGAAGAAACTGCCTTTTTTGTCAAGAAAGAAAAGGGCTGCAGTTTTGATATGCATTTTTAGTGGAAGAGAAGGTGAACTTCGTGTCATTCTTACCAGAAGATCCATGAAATTGTCGTCTCATCCAGGTACATTGTAATAATCATGTATATATATTGCTCACAAATTCAAGAAAATGTGATTTCTTGTGGGGCAAAGTGTAGGAGACGTAGCATTGCCTGGTGGAAAGATGGACGAAGGCGACGTTGATGACTCTGCAACAGCTCTGAGAGAAGCAATGGAGGAAATCGGGTTGGATCCGGGTCTGGTTCGGGTCGTTGCAAATCTAGAGCCGTTCATATCATCGGTATATAAGTGTAACATGAATTCGAAAAATTTAATAAATTTGTGTGAGTTATTTTGAATTGCTTTAAATTATGTTGGTAGAGATACTGAGATGGATAGAACTGCAGAATTTACTCAGAGTGGTACCAGTAGTAGGCTTGCTATCTAGAGTGGAAGATTTCAAGCCTGTGCTCAATGCAGATGAAGTTGATGCAATATTTGATGCCCCTTTGGAGATGTTCCTTGAGGTTTGATCATTTCCCACTTTTTTTATCATTAGTGGGAATTTACTAATTCAATTTAAAAAAAAAAAAATTATATTGTTTTTGCAACAACACGTAAAATTAATTTTGGCAAAAGAAGTTTTACTTGTTTGTTAATTCCCTATAAACAATTCTTATTGAGAGAAAAAAAATAATAATAATAATAATTACTTTCACATAAAATTACCACACTATTAGTAAAAGTGTTTTTTTTTTTAAACACTCACTTTTTCAATTGATTTAAAATTATTGTTATTCAAACACTCTTCACCTTTAATTTTACTGTAAAAATCAATTAATATTATTTTTTTTAAAGTTAGTAAAATTTCAAAAACACACCCTTAATTTGGCATTACTTACATTCATATATCTACCTCATATTTAATTTTCAAGGGAAAAAATCACTGATATATCAGAAATTGCATGATTTTGTCCTGATCACAAACAACATTTTGATGGGTGCAAAAACATAACATATATTGTAGGAAGATGGTCGTCATAAGTGTGTGGAAAAAGAGTGGGAAAGTTGGAAATATGCGTGCCATTTATTTGAGATGGAAACAGAACAAGGCAATTTCGTGGTAGGAGGATTAACTGCAAGCATTCTAATTCAAGCAGCTTCCATTATCTACCAGAGACCTCCATCTTTCGACCAAAATCTTCAAGATTTCAGTCAATTACAATGGACTTTAACTTTTTCTAAATAACTGCAGCAATGTTTAATACAAATCTATATCCATTTTATTTTCCTTTTTTTCTTGCCAAATTCCCTTGTCTAGAATCTGTCACACAAATTATAGTACTAAAACAGTTGAGATATTTCTTTGGTGTAAGATATTCAACAAGTAATAAAGATTCAAAGTCCAGAATATATTCATTCTTATCTTAGCTCTTTACATTCCTGTAGATTTGTTAGAATCTCAAAAACAAGTGACATCTCTATCCACCAAGTGATGAGATTATAAATCGGGCAAACTAGCAGAGCATCAAATCCTTGCATTTCCACACATCATGCAATTCCCAAAAGACGAAATGAATCAATTATCCGCATCATAAGATTAATAGAGACTGAGAATGACAAGTAAACTTGATCCCCATTACCATATATGACTATGAACTCTTTTTTACCAAAAATAAAGGCAAGCTGGGGTTTTGTATCCAAAATAAGCACCATGTGGTGCATGCACTTTGTACATTAAGTTTCCATGATTCGTGCAATACATACTAGTCAAAGTTTTCCCATTCCTGAGTTACCTTTGTAGAAGATGGCAGCACGGAAGAAGCAGAAGATGGAACATGGGTAGAGGTAGGGATAGCAACCGGTACAGGTGTGTGATTAGAAGATGGAACGGGATTGGGGGTGGGGGAGGAGGTGAGGGTGGAAGAAGGTACAGAGATGGGAGTAGGGGAGGAGGCGGGGGTGGAAGATGGAACTGGGGCAGGGGCAGGGGCAGGGGTGGAAGGGGGCACAAGGGTAGGGGTAGGGACGGAAGCTGGGGCAGTGGACATGGTATTCAAGCTTCCAGATGCAGTCTCAAATGTCTCCCACTGAGTTGTTACAGGGACATTATTACCATTGCTGATGGGGTTTGAGTTTTTTGTCTTGAGGATGTCCATAGTGTCCACAAGGCTCTGCACCCGACGCACCTGAATAACAATTCAAATTAGACAACAGAGCAAGAGTAATTTATGAAATTAAATATGTTTAGAAGTATTCCAAACATAAGCCAGGCGTATATATATAACTATTTTTCGGTAAAATACTGAATAGTCTTATATATTCATATTATACAGATAAGACATATCTATACTCCTTAATCCAGATCTTTTATATATGTATATACATATCATCCTCTTTGATTTTGTTGTGCCGATTTATTTTTGATAAATTTGAGAATATGCCAGTGTTATATCTTGTTTTATGAAATTAAATATGTCTAGAAGTATTTCAAACATAATGCCAGGCGGACATAGGAACAGGGGCACAACAGCACAAATTTTAAAATTTTGAAAAACACTCAAGAGTCTGTACTCATAAGTAATCTTTTATTAACATGTATGGTAACGCGCACATTTGTTGATAAGTTGGTAGTCAGTACATATATATTCTTAATACCACGCGTGCAAAAAAATCAAATTTTTTGGAGTGTTTATACTTGCAGATACATTTTACATGATATATTAGGAATTGCAATTAATTAGTTGGAAGCCAAGTGGTTCGTATAATATTTATCTTAGGATCAAATCTGTAGGTTAAAATGCACAAACACTCTCCTTATTTGTTTTTTATTTGAACAGAGCATCAGCATATGCATATTATACGTCAGAACAGAAAATCGTAATCTTCAAATCTAACAATCCACCACCTGGAAAATTTTAGGTTATCCAATTCCAGTTCATATGATCAGGGAGTATAAATATCAAACAAAGACAACAGAACGATGTAATTCCTAGATAAATAATATCAATCAACCTATTGCTATTTGTTTTAATCAGTTGTTCTTTTCGCCAAGTAGTGCTTCTCTTACTTTCTCTAATGAAAACTACAAATAAGCATCTACTACCAAATAAATGGGTGAACATGAGCTAGAGGAGAAAATTGAAGATTAATTTGCACTCTCAGTAACATAATACTAACCTCCATCTTTCTCTGTATTCTCCCCTCCCCTTCAGCTACAATGCTATCCAATCTGAGCAACAACCTCATAAGCATCTCCGTCAAATAAATTATATCTTTATTGTCAACCTTGGTTCCACTATCAACAACAGCTTGTAATGCAGTTACCTATCATTGATAAGCAAAGGGCGCATCATACACCAGCCAAAAAAGGGCATGTAGACAAGAGAGAGAGAAACAGGGTAATAATAACTTATTCAATGAAAAAAAATATCAACCTGATCAGCTAGATTGTCAACCTCTCTCCTGACTTCAGCAACCGCAGCTTCTCCTTGTGAGATTACACTGGTTTCCTTAACTTCTTCAGGGACAATAGCTTCCTTAACTTCTTCAGGGACATTCTCCCTGCACGTTGTGTCCTCCATAAGCAACACTTTGCAGTTATCCTTTAAACCAGCACTTTGGAGAAACTCAAAATCATCTTTCTCTTTACCTCTGAACAGGAGCTTGCACGTCTCTGGTTTCAGACCCGTTTTTTGAACAATAATGGACTTAAGATCACCTACAGCCATCAACACGAATGTTCAAATAAAGCATCATAGAGCACTTATAATATTTCTCCAATTATAATGAGAAATTATTTATTCTAAATTTCACAAGATATCTTGACTAACAAGGAACACAAATCCTATTTTGGAATCTAGCAAGCGAATATGCATTAGATAACACGAAAACACAAGACACAATAACATGGCTTCTACAAAGGATCTTAAATAAGCAGCAAGAAAACAAAAAACCCAGCTCATATCAAGACATAGCGTTGAAGGCATACACATAAAACCACACAAGGAAAACGATTACCATCCAATATAAACTGAAATTCCGCGTTTATGAAACCACACTAAGCAATGGGAGAAGCTGATATTCCAAGTAGTGCCAATAGAATTTAGAATTTACACACAGCATAAGTTTACCAAATAAAATAATTTCTAATTACGAGCACATTCGAAACCACATGAGCACACAAATGCATAAACATAGATACTCCACCGATTTAGCATATGTCAAAGTCCAAATATTTAGCAACTTAATAGTAAAACAACGATGCATCAAAGAAATTTGAAACCAGTGACTAAATAAAGCAAATAATAACAAGAAAGGGGAAGACAAAAATACCAAAGGTTGAATTAGAAGGCGCGGCAACTTCATGTTGGTTGGGGCCATGAGCAACCTTGATGTTTAAAATAGCGGCTTCGGAATCGGGCTGAAGTTCTGGCCCGATTCTTCCATTTTGAGTGCTTTGATTTAAACCATCCATTAGCTGAATCCGCAGTGAATTGCGCGAATAGCAGGGTATAAATCTTTATTAACAATGTTTGGCGAGGGCTTATACCTTGGAATTAGAATGGTCTCTCCAGTGCCAATTACTCAAATTCTTACAATTGGGCAAGTTTAAATATCACGGCGATTTTATTGATGTGATGCAGATGTTCCATCTGTCGTGTCCACTGCGGTTTGCGAGAACGGACTCATGTATAGCGACCCAACTTCTGGGTGGGCCGTTGGGCCTACAATTATAATCAGTTGGTAGATACACCATTTTTTTATTTTTATATTATAAATACACATAAAATGTCAATATTAACTTTTTCATTTTTTTTCTACATTATGTTTATCAAAACATTAAAAAAAAAAAAAAAGACTCTCGTGGAAACTTTGGTGAGACACAATTTTAACGTGAATTTGGCAAGAAAAATTAAATTATTCAAAATTGAGGAAAGTCTTTAATTTTCTCGCACGAAGGCCTTTATCGTACCAAATAAACTTGAATTTCCTTTTTAATATTTTGATGAACATTTTACTAATTTTGACATTAAACAATACGCATATACTAGAGTAGAATCCCACGTATTACACGAGTTGAAAAAAAATAGATTAAATACTTTAAATATTTATTTAATTTAAAAAAATTACTATATATGTACTATATATTTCCTTTCAAACACAGATTAAATACTTCAAATATTTATTTAGTTTAAAAGAAATACTATATATGTGCTATATATTAATTTTCTTTCAAACATATTTCTTTATAACCTAATTTATAGCAAGTTCATTCTAAATATATACATAACTAGCGTAGAACCCGCGTATAAATAGCCGAATTAAATAGCCGAATCAATTTAAATATTTTTTTCAAAAATAACTTTTTCTTTACTCTCTTGATTACTTGATTTATGTATATTGTATATTCTTTGAGTAGATTGTCATTAGAAAAAGATTTTGATGAATTACATTACTAATTTCTTGTTTAATTTGTTCTAAGTATCCAATTTTTTAGAAAATAAAAATGCAAAATTGAAATCAAGGACTAAGTTACAATTATTATTTAATTATTTAAATTATAGTTTCAGTTCTTTAATTTTCTTAATTAATTAAGTTATAATTTCAATATCTCTTTAATTTAATATATTTACATGTTTTTAATTTTTAAAAGTTTTGTGTGAAAAAGTTAAAAATCGTCTTTTAAAAATATATGATTAGAGCTCAATAACCTATGACCTAAAGGTGACGGGTTCGAGTTATCATTTGCCCGAAAAAATATAATAATTAATTTATTAAGTAATCAAAAAAAAAAATTTATCAATTTAGAAATTTCAATATATATAAACGATTATGTATATTTTTTTTAAAATTATATCCATAATTATAGTTAAAATATATATAAAAGTTAATATTTTTTTTTATTATATAAGATAAATGTGGCCAAATCAAAAAAAAAAAAAAAGTTAAGATAGTTTCTCATCTCTTTCCATGTAAAAATTGACATAGTCATTATTTTATTACCTTGTAAATATGAGTTATAATATTCTTTTAAACAAATTGGACATATACATATTTTTATTTTTTCAATAGTTTTGATTAACACAGACAGCGATTATAATCTAAAAGAAGTATGCTATAGAATATGTAGAATATAAAAATGTATATATAATTGATTTGTAAAGGATATATAATTAATTAGTAAGTATACTCTTTTATATAAAAAATTGTTCAAATAGCCTTTGACTTAAGACCTTATTTTTCTCTCAATTAAAAAAAAGAAAAATTAATTTTCAAATTTCAATTGTGAACTAAAATTTTTCATAATTTACATATTAGCCTCAATTGTCAAGAAGTGCCAATTTAAAACCTAATTAGTTATCATCCTCAACGGGAAGCTTAACTCTCTACCCAACGGCTCCATCCTCCCGCGAAGCAAATATACCAACAACAACAATAATTTGCTCCGATACAAACGAGAATTTTTCCAGGTATGAGGATTGGCTTTCTGTTCTAGATTAACTATTATAATCGAGGTCTTTTTTGTATTTGTATTAGATTATGGATAGGCTAACAAAAAAGATCCATCTTCTCCCTTTCGTTCAGGTTCAGCCCATTCATAAAAGATTGTTGTTGAAACGGAATCTTCCATAGTTCGTGAAAATTATATTTAAGAAACCTTAAAGGTTAGTAGTTTGAGTTGTGCCTTAGAAAACTCTTATTTCTTAGGGTGAATTTGGGGAAGATGTGATAAAATGAGTTGTACATAACGTCATGTAATTGCCTCAGTTCTTGATTGATAGATTACAGGTTAGTTGTTTGAGTTGTGCCTAAGAGAATTTAATGAAATGAGTTGTACGTGAATATTGATGTTAATGTGTTTGATATAATGCCTGAAAGAAATTAGTCATCCTTTTTGTATGCTTTAAATTGAAGTCTTTCGTCATGGAGTTACTTCAGTTCTTAATGATAGACTAAACTTACAACTCTATCTATAATAAATATTAGCATTATATATACATGTGGGGACATGGAAAAGACCAAGATGAAGTATATGATGCTACATATACATAAAGCATACACCTTGTTGAATTTCAATATCATGTTTCCTTTTACTTGGATTGGGCTGATACAAAACCAACTTGTGTCCCATACTCATGGTGAAATATAACAAAAATAATGTATATTTATGAGCTCCAATGGAATTAATGGAATATAATGGGTGACTGGAATTAACCACAGTTGTTGCCTAAGCTAGCCTTATTATTTGTTGGTGTATATTCCATTCTTTTTCAGTTGTTTTTACCTTTCATGGAGTTAAACGTTAATTTGATATATCATAGCTTTTTTTCTCATAGACGTTAATTATTGGGGTCAAGTTTAAACAACCAACTTAATATAAACGACATTTATCCACATACAAAAACCTCATATTATCATTTTAGGTCTTCCACACTAAGCAGGGCAATGAGGTAGGAAATCATTCTAAGAATGAATACCAATCAAAGAAGCACTTTGTCGTACCTTGCTGAAATAACCAGCTAAAGGAGTATTGTGGGGGTGTTCAGGATCCAAAAAAGTGAACAATAGGTCCAGCAACTGTGAAGCAAAAGTAGTAAGAAAATAAAAAATTTACAATTAAGAAGATCTGGAAGAGTATGTCAATTCTCTACAATCTCTACAACTCCATACCTCATCATCCTCTACCAAAGCTTTGAGAATCATATCAACCTCACACGTAAAAATTTCGCAGGCAACAAATGGAAACCTACAAGCAATAGAAGGAAAGTGTTCATAAATTTATTTCATTTTTTAATGAAATGTAGTGTGTTTCCTAGTTTTTAAACGTCTGTAAGCACTTCTTGAATTTAGGTTTATAATTGGCAATTGGTTAGCTTTATAATAATAAATCCAAAGCATATATTAGTTTCTTGAGGTTGTTTTGTTGAGAGAGAAAATATGCTTTCAAAAAATTTCTATTTTTACCTCACTTCTTTTGTCAAATCTTAGTGATGGTTGGTTTTGTTTCAAGTTTATGCTTATTTCTATTCTTTTTGTTGTGCTCGTCTCCATTGTCCTTTGTGTGCTTATAAATGATGCTTTAGAAGATCATCAAATGTTTACCTAGCAGTCATCATGCTCATAAACTTTTAATTATAATCATATACATGTTGTAGTGATGATGCTTCTGTATTAGGAAATGTCAGAGTCACACTTTATAGTAATTTTCGAAGCAACCATCATTAATGCCTATCTTAATTTTTCTTAGAGGAATAAAATCAAATGTAATGATTTTGTCTTGATTCCTGATTTAAGTTTTGTGGAACCAACTAATTTACACTATGCCAAAAAGGGGCTACGACAAGAGTGGAAAGACAATAGTTTTTTATTATAATCGTTGTCATAAGTATACCCATTGTGGTAAGTTTGTGTTTGGCACCGAAACACAACGCTTGTTATCTTTTCCTGCTGTAATATCTTAACCATTTTTTTGAAAAAATTATTTGTTAGTTATTAAGGGGTACAAAAGGTTGGAAAAAATTTAATTATTTATGTCCTAGCTCATTTCTCTCAATATCTCTCGGTGCCCTAGTCACCGCCCGTTCGTTGCCTCCTTGCAACCATAATTTGCCGCCTCGCACCATCTTTTTCGAGTCGTCGTACACCTACGCCACTAACCACTCGCAGAAAATGATGGAGCGTGAGTATTCTCATTTGCTGAAAGTTGCAAAGCTGATTTCAGGCCTTTATTTCTCTTATGATGTGAATATAACATTGAGGTGAATTGCTGAAATTTAAGTGATTTGTGATTTTCTTCGGAACATGTTATAGTACTTTTATCCATTTTTTAAATCTAAAAGTTATGGATTTTCCTTGGCAGTGCAGTGATGAATCGAAGTTGCTCCCCCTTAGAAAACAAGTGAGTTTTCTTGAATCCCTTTTGCATTTCCTTCTACTGATATGCTATTGTAGTTGTGCAGCTTGATTTTTTCTTACTTCTTACTTCTTGTTATGTCAAGGAGTATATGTGCAGAGTGCAGACTAATGCTTGATATGCTATCGTTGTTGTGCAGCTTGGTTTGTTCTTAATATTTTGTATCTAAGAGAATTGAGACTCAATATTTCAAACGTGTTTCATGTATGCTAGGTAAATGCTCCTGCAATTGTTGGTTGTAGTGAGTTTATTCTCTTAATAATTGAATATATTTGTTACATATAAATGCATCTACGCACATTTTAACGTGTTTACGAGTGTGTGTAAGTTTTGGTGGAGCTTCTCCGGTAAGATGGTTTGAGCAGTGTTTTTTTAATTGAAAAGACCAACTTGATGGTTAGAGAGCATTCTATAATCATATTAACAGGTTAGGATGTGGAGAAAATAAAATGTAAGGCTCATCATTAGAGATGGGAGAGGTTAACTAAAAGATCTTGTGCTGTTTGATTGTTCAGATAGAGTTGAATTAAATCTTCTCGATGGTGTTTCTGGAAATGGATCATTATTCAGTATTTGAGTCAAGATATATTTAAATTTTATACAAGCCAAATAAGGATAATATAGATTTCTTGTGGAAGATTTGAAGTTTTTCCTTGTTAACCTCTTGAGTTACTCGGGATTTCCCTGGGGCAGCTATATTTCAAGATAATTTCTTTTACAACAAAATTAATTCCTCATTTGGTTAAGTTTATTTGGAAGTGTAGTGCACCTAACAACTATGATGAGCCTTACATAGTTAATATATTTTTCTTGTTTGAAAGTCATAATTACACTCTAGTTAATGATCAAGTGTTTATGTTTAATTGCAAGTTGCTCTCTGATTATAATAATTTTTATAGGCCTAATAATTCATAATAAAACATGAACTTTATGAACCACTAATAGATACTGAGTCAGACTTTGTCCAAGTTGACCACGCTTCGATACAACTGAAGACTGTTGTTGATAAAATCATCATAAGATGAATTTATCTAAACCCCTTAAATGATGAACTTGTTGTTAGACATCATTCTTTCTATCTTGAAATATATGTGTTATTTCACTGTTATATGTGTTATACTATCATTCATTCTATAATGCAAATTTGATTGTGGTATGTTCTTTGTGAAATGTATAGAATTTTTGGTGGCCCAGGTAGATGTAAGTACAATTTGTCCTAATTACATGTCAAAAAGATATTAGTATTATTTGTCCTAACGCATACGAATGTACTATTAAGTTGCTATCGTTCATGTATGTTATCATTGTTGGATTGATAATTTAGTATAATAATGTATATTTGTAATAAAATGGATCATCATAATAAATGACAGCTCATCTAAAAGCAGTTTTGCATATTGTAGAAAACTGCTATTCATTTTCATTTTTTAAAGTATTGTCTTCACTTTCAATTTATTTATCTTTTCATAGCATAGAAAATGTGCAATATTGACATATTCCGGGCGGCTTGGAATTTGGTGATGCATATGCATGGTTGTTGGAAGATGAATGGTGCAATTAATGAAGAGAATTGAGAATTGCACTCGTAAAGTGAAATGTACTTGTTCAAAATTGTTAGCATTTGCAGAGTTTTGGATTTTGGTTGAATGAATATATTTTTTATGTAATTCTACCAAAATTTCAATGTTAATTAGTTCACATTAATATATGCAATTCAAATATAATTTGGGAAATTCAGGACTATTTATATTAATATGAATGTGTACTAAATTCGATTCAAGAAAGAAAAAAGAAAAAAAGAAAGAACACCGTGATTATTTGTATGACGTTTTAACAAAACACATGTTTAACGAATATATACTCATTATATATAGACTTTTACAAGCTCGTTACTATGTTTAAGAAAATAAATATGGTTAAAAACATAAATAAAGACTTGTAAACATTAGAAAATATAATAACGACTCATATAACGTTATAACAGAACACATGATGTTATGGACAATCATTAACTAATCCACATTGTAATATTATTGTAGAAGTGATGAAATTTGATAACATTATTAAATAAAACTCAGTTTCACTCTCAAACTTAGTTTTCTTTGAATAAATAAGTTCTAAAATCACAAATTGAAGACCTCATGAAAAGTAGGTTTTCGATTTCACTAGGAATTGTAATAACGACATAATTGTCTATACAATGGAACACATGTCGTTACAGATACTTATGATTATGAATTCATCATTCTTTAACTTTAATGTATTTCCTACTATTTTAAATATAGTAAAGGTATGTGACAATATAAATAAGAGCTTGAAATCACTAGAAATTGTAATAATGACATAAATGTCGTTATGGACACTTACGACTAAATATTAACCCTTGATCATTCTAAATACATGAATATCACTAACATTTGATGTTTACCAATGAATTTCAAAAACTAATCCAAATGGTAGTTGGAAGGACTCAAAAGACAAAAATACTTGAATTTTGAACCAAATTTCGTAGTAATCTGCCACCTTCTAGTAAAATTGACATAATTTCTTCTAAAAAATTCCAATTGACTCACTGTTTGAAGCATTAGAAACTAGATTAATAAGGTTTTCAGCCATATAAGGATCATAAGCTGAATGTTCACCAATTAAAACAGAATTTCGTTCAAAGGGACCCCATATGCTGGAACCACTTAGTCAGATTTTCGCAGTCTGCCACCTTTTAGTAAAATTGACATAACTTCTTCCAGAAAACTCCAAACGACTCACTGTTTGAAGCATTAGAGACTAGACTGATACGAATTTCCAACCATATATTGATCATGGGCTGAATACTCACCAATTAATACAGAATTTCGTCCAAATATGACCTAATTGCTGGAACAATTTAAGCATCACTATAGAAATATAATTTTTAACGTACAAGGCAATATAACATCGACCATGATGCAATTAAAACAAAATAGGAACTAAAATTTTCATTCTAAAATGATAAGGTAAATGAATAAAGAAACTATGTTCTCGATCAAGATAATACAATTCCAAAACATTGCAAAATATGACAATATCATTCACACGTCAAGTACCAAAAAAAAAAAAGTAGAGTTGCACGTGGTAATCAAAACAAATGTTAAATTCTCTAAATATTTTATATTTGTAGATTACAACAATGGATTTGTACATGTAGCACGATAATGCCCTCTCTGTGAGCATCTGCTGCACGTGCGCGGCTTGAGTTGTTCTCTACGAGATTTTTTGCGTTGCTTTAGAGGCCTTCCACTTGGTCGTTTGGTTTGTGGGCAAAACACAACTTCTGACCTAACATCAACACCAATTGTCCATTCATCTTGCGCTGGTAACGGGTATATAAATTCAGAATATGACTTTTTCCAGTAAGACGTCGTGTAAAATGCCGAACACAACGCATACCCATCACCCCCATAATGTTTAACAGCAGCAATTGCATGTGCACATGGAAATTTTTCTAATTCAAACTGTTTACAGGTGCATGTTAAACAATCCAAATTAACAATATGTGTGTCTAATTCTCTACATACCTCAAACTCAATGGGAGAAATGGGGATGACCTTCATGCCATGCGATGCATTGTACATCATGCACATTTTCTCCTCCATTGCAGGTGTCAGATGACTACTACATTTTTCTGCTTCATTGTGCCTTTCGTGAAACCATCTTTGCAACATCACTCTAATATGCTCCAATAAACCCAAAATAGGAAAATCACGAGCATTTTTCAAGGCTGAATTCAAGGATTCTGCATTATTGGTAGTCATGATGTTGTACCGTATCCCTTTGCAATGTGCTCTACTCCAAACATGAAGACATCCAACATCATGTTCTAGGTATTTTCTAATCTCTTTATGCAACCCACAAAGTGCAGCCATTTTTTTCTCAAAATCTGACATATTGTAAGCCTCAGCTGTTACCCAAAATAATCTGGCAAAATCTGTCCTTGGAAATTTTTTCTTCATGTTATTTTGCAAATGCCATATGTGTACATGATGTGCAAACTGAAAAACTTTTTGAAAAGCACCTGGAATACTTTTGCCACGATCTGAGATAATTACTAACTCTTCTGCATCACCAGTAATATCCTTCAACTTACCAAAGAACCAAGACCATGAATCTTCATTTTCAGAGTCAACTATTGCCCAAGCAAGAGGATAAATTTGCAGATTTGCATCTTGACATGTGGCTACAAGCAAAGTGCCTCCATATCTATTTGTCAAGAAGGTGCCATCAACAGAAATTACACGCCTAATTGCTTTTTGAAATCCTCTTATACTCTGTCCCAAGGCCATAAAAAAAATACTTAAAACGCTGATTTACATTTGTCTCAATGGTTGTCAATGTACATGGATTTCTTTGCTTCAAGACAGCACAATAAAGTGGCAATATAGAATAACTTGCATCTGGAGTTCCCCGTAACTGAGATACTGCAAACTCTTTAGCCATGTATGCCTTGGTGTAGCTTATAGGAATGTTGAACTCACGATGAATATCATCCATTATGTTTCTCGGAGTGTATACTCGGCTAGGATCTTCATACTTTGATGTAATGTGACTTCCAATAACTGAGTATGTAGCATGTTTGTGATCTTTACGGCGAACACTCAATGAGCAAGTGTGCAAGCCAACATACTTCCGAATTTCAAACATGTCAGATCCTTTCATCTTTGTGGCTCGTAACCTCCAATTGCATTTTTCATCAATACAAACAACACAATAAATGCTTGTGTTTGATTTCTTCACCTTAAACTCAAAGTGGCATCTCATGGCAAGTAATCGTAGCTTTAATATCAAAGACTTTTTGCATTTGAAAATTTGTTTAACTTGGATGTCTTCACTTTCTGGAATCCTGACTGAGGATCCAACTTGGGTGGGAGTTAAGTCCACTGCCAAATTCTGAACATCTATAGGATTATGAGGTTCCTCAAAGGTCGTATAATTCATAGGGACTTCATTTACCGGTGGATCGTTAACTAGTTCTGCAACTTCTCCTCTCTCAGGACTTTCTGCAATTAAAATCAAATCATCCCATCTCGTATTGTTTGCTGCTCCTTGTTCAAAAGAATTTGTTTCCGAGGTGTGAATCATATCTGCTTCTCTATTTTCATCTACATCATCTGAAGTCAAAGGAAATACTTCTTCATGTGTTGAATCACTTCTATCTTGATATTTTCAATTTTCAACATGAGTCAAAATCTCTTTTGTGATAATAGATACGCAAAGTGGTGTTTCATTGCATACAGATATGTACCACAACACATTATTGTCACAATCAATTTTCATAGGTGGGATTGGGACATTACATATTCCAGGAACAAGTGCTGCAAACTCCATTTTCTGAAACCTAGTGTCAATGCCCAAGGATTCTCCAACCTTTTCATATAGCTCTACATAGGAAATGGTTTTAGAAATGAGAAGTGGTGTCAAACTTGCTCGACCTGTCCTTTTGTGCTTCCACATCCATCCGCCATCTACGTTCTCTTCAAAAATAACGTCATAACAAACTGTAATCCACAATGTATCGGCAGAAGACATAACTACATTTAACAAAAAAAATATTAGTAATGTTATGCATTTCAAAATAATATCATTAAACTAGTATATGTTTGTTAATATTGTGGTTCTTATAAATTTGATTAAATTATACTTATGATCACAAACATATTTTTGGATATAGGTTATTCTAATCTTATTTCCCCTTCTCTGTTAGCATAAAATTTATAAAAATTCAATTGGTTCATTTAAAATCACTCAAAATCGAAACTATTTTTTTTCTTAAATCAATAACTAAATCTAAAAAAAAATATTAATCAACAATTAATATAACCTTAGAAATTGATCAAAGAAAATCCAAATGTAAAACACACATGCAACGAAACATCTTTATTCAAACAGAGGAATGTATCACATATTATTTAGAGAAAACAAACAAGAAAATATAACTTCCAGGGCATTCAAGTAGAAAAATCAATTATAACTCCTCCCATTTCTTTTTGGTACAGTGTGATATCAAAAATTTGTGCATAGATTTGATACATATTTTGAAATAAAGAACAGAAGACATGGAACTCCATTATGCATGTCTCTAGTTTTATGACAAAAATTTTAATGTTGAACAGCAAAAGAGAACTCATATACATACTATTATATATACACTTAGTCAATATGTATAAATAATAATCACTCACATATACATAAAATTCAAATAACGACATCAGTGGCATTATGCATAACACATTACAAAATCGGCGGCGTTACGACAAATCTCATTATCCACATGGATCTCAATCAAATAAAGTAATAATATCTATAAAAAACACACTATGGTTCTGAAAATACCTTTTGTATTAACACAAGGTGAAGCTCTCATGGATCGTTAATACGTAATGATTTTCTTGTATAAACGCGCTATGGCTCTAAATCATCATAGTTTCTTCCTTTTAATAACTATTATCTTCATTTTTCGCCATGAAAATAGAAGAAAATAAGAAACTGTCAATGACAAGAAAATGGCGTGACGAAGATATTGGCGTGAATGTCAAAATAACTGCATATATAAAATTGTGTACCTCTTTTGACAAAAAACCCTAAATTTTTATTTATATAAATTAAAGGCCCATAAGATATTAATATTACGTGAAGCCTCATTTTTAAAGAAGAGGGTCATATGAACAAAAAATTATGAATGGAGGCCATTTAAATGAGATTTTATGTTGACTAGGCTTTTTAAATAAAGATCCCTATAAAAATGTATATATAATTGATTTGTAAAGGATATATAATTAATTAGTAAGTATAGTAAATTGAATTTATAGTCGATGAAATTAATTAGTAGCTATAGTAAATATAATTACTACAATTTGATTACAAATTTTAGGATGATTTCAAATTTTAAATTTCAAATTTCAAACTATAATTTGATTACAAATTTTAGGATGATTTTAAATTTTAAATTTTAAATTCAGATTTCATATAATGAGATAAATAAATTAAAAATTTTTGAAGATTTTGAATAAATTATATTATAACGTTAAATTGTATTGCAAATATTTATAAATACATTAATTATATTGTCAATATTTATAATTCACATTTTTACAATCATTCAAAATAAATTCAATAAACACATTAATTAATCATATAACAAAAGTTTTAAAAAAAAAAATTGATCCAATAACAAATCAGAATCTCACTCAAAAACTCAATCAAATTAATATATAAACAAATGCAAAATGAAATCTCCATCACTGAAAGAATCCATTATCTCTAAAAATGTTCAATCAATTTTCTTTAATATGAATGAATCCATTTTGATGAAGGTAGACAAATAATAAAAAAATAAATGCATAAACTAAAATTTTGATCTAAGAGAAGAACATTACATGAATATTGATGAATGAACCTTCATCAATATTTGCATATCTTATATTTATCAACACTTTTAAATTGATTTGGAAGAATGCAGATAAATATCAACCGATGATGAATCAATAAATCTTCATGAATATATATAAAACAATCATTCTATAATTTGAAAAAAAAAAACAACCAAATTAATTCTACATAATTACTCGCTAATAATCCAATCGTTGAATCATCATCATAAATATGTGCAAAATAATTATCCTATAAAAAAAAATCAGAATTAGATGGCATCATGAAAAAGAAAAGAAAGAGTGATGATGAAATTTAGGATTTGTATTGAGAAACAAATAAGAGATTAATTAGAAATTTATAGAAAATATGGAATGAGATGAATGGTCGAGATTATAAGTTATAAATTAAATGATTCAGATCAATTTTCAAAACTTAAATGAATGAGAGAAAAGAGATTTTAAAATAAAAGAATGTGGTTTTGCCACATAAGCTTTTTTAGGTTTAGCTTTATAAGGTTATAAATATATATATATATATATATATATATAATTATTTATTATGAATTCAATAGTTATTATATTTTTTTTCAAAAAATTATGATATCACTATTCAATTAAATCAAACTCATATAAGTTGTACCTAGATATCTCCACATAAAGTTTATTACAATTTATTTATGCAAATGCTCTATAAAAACCTAAGTTTTGAAGGAGAACACCCGATTGACTTCTTACATGTAAGAAGATCAAACAAAGAAGATCAAACAAATTGAGACTTCTTAACAGTTTATGAGTTTTTCGAAAATTTAAAAAAAAAAATTAGAATAATTTTTAAAAATATTGTTAAAAGTTCTACAGAATTTCTAATAATTATTTGATAAAGAAAATGTACATCGCGTATTGAGTATGTGAGTTATTATAAATAAAAAAAATCAATAAAATCGTACTCAAGAGAATTGAATAACAATAAATTGAAAAAATACAATTAAATTGACATTTGTTGATAAAAAAAAAACATTTGATTTGAGTAAAAAAATTTGATAATGTATGAGACTCTTATTTAATACACGCATAAAAAAAGAAATTTGACAGCAAAAGACATTGTAAATCCACGTCAAAATCAAACACTTTATAAATTACAGTAAACCCAAAAAGTGAGCAATTATACTAATAAAACTCAAATACTGTAAAACAATATTGAAAAAAGAAAATAAAAGAAGAAAAATATCAATGGCAAAAAAGGGTAGAAAATGAGATGATCGGCGACGAAGACATAATTTCAGTGGATAATAAAATAAATCAATGGATTAAAATATAACCGTAAAAAATAATAATATATAGGGGTGTAGGTCTTATTTTCTATATATATATATATATATATATAAAGAAGTTTCATCTATTATTTGGTTAAATAGAATAAAATACTATCAAATATTAATTCCAAACAAATTTACTGTAGAAACTGTGCGCAAAAGGAAAGAAGAATGAAAAATGAATTGATCACCAATATTTACCATAACTAAAAACATATCGGGAGGTCAAGGTCAAGATTAATTTATTTTATATCAATGAATGACATTAAAAGTTAAAATAAATAAAAAAAAATTATCATAAATAACACATATTCTAGAATTGCATTATTTACAAATATTCTAGAATTGCATTTTCAAATATTATAGAATTGCATTATTTTAATATTCTAGAATTGCATTTTCAAATATTATAGAATTGCATTATTTTGAAATAGTTGGGTTAATTTCCCAAATAAAAGATAAGATGAAACTTGGGTTAATTTCCCAATAGGAGATAAGATGCATTTCATTTTATTAGATAATCTGAAACACAAATAAATATACATACTAGTTATTTGAATTCGATTATTTTTTCAAGATCTATATAAGGAATGATATTTTATACATTCAAGCACAAAACTAAAAGAATTGCCTGTTTACACATTATAACCTTATGGAGCTATGCTTGATGTATTCTCTCAAGAATGTCATCATCACTAATCATCTTATAATAGATGTCAAAATTTTAGGATGTTTTTGCAAATTTTATTTTTTTAAAAAATTGTGGAAAATAACTTGCGAGAAAAAAGCTACATTCGGTATATTGCAAACAGCGTAAAACAAAATTATAAAAAAAAGGGCGTGCATAAAAACATTGGAAATTCAGGATATTCTGAAAACGTTACATCCCTCTCACTGAATACAACTTTTATTATAAATACAAAATACACTCTAAAACACAGGAAACATAAACAACACAATGATCAGAATTTGGCCATGAGAACTGCCTCCCCTAGTACGTGCCCTTCGATTGCATCCAACAATTTTTCCTTAGTCACCTGCACCACGTGTCAACCAATACAATTTTTATTTTCCACTGACAATTTAAAAAAATTATAACTTCAAAATAATTTTAATTATATGCGCTCTCCAAAATTAAAAATATTCTACATGATAGTACAAATTTTCGCCCCCAATACAGGATCCATCTCCGGGATGTTATAAATTCATTTTATTTTTGACAGAAGATCAAAATATTAAACTAAAAAAACCCAAGATATTGATATTAATTAATAAATACATAATTAGTACTACCTTGTTGCCAAGATTCAAGACAACGTCCAAAGCATAGAGCTTGAATTCAATTCTATGGCCAGGAGTGGGTAACTTAGGCGGCTGCCAGCCCGGCTTCTTCATATCGGTTTTCCCTTCCTTGATCCCTTCGTGTTCCCCACCCTCCTCTTCCTCATTGCCGGAAAATCCCTCCGGCAGCCCCTTTAGCGTCGGCGGAATATTCTCAACCACCCAAATCGTCCACGGTATCTCCTCCGACGAATCGATGTCTTGTACAACAAGTGCCAAGCTTTCGGTCCCCTCGGGCACGTTGTACCATTCCACCGGCGGCGAGATTCCTTTCTTCGCGCCTTGCCCCTCCGCCGTGTAGTGGCGGGGCAGCCGCCCTTCATCCTGGCTCATGTTCGGTATCACTAACCGGAATTCGTCGCTTGAATTCGCCATTTTTGCCTTTCCTAAATTTAATTTGATGCGGATGATCTTATAATATTATTTTGGATTTGAACTTATAATATTATTATTAATGAGGACATATATGTGTTGTGTTTGTAGATGAGATGAGCTTAATTATAATATTATTATTCTTTCATGTCGGCCAAAGTAGGATAGGGTGCATGGGATGGTGACGCGTGGTGTGCACGTGGTAGAAGAGTGTTGGAAATATTTTGTTTGTGGTGAGTTTGAGCCCTTGAGAGTCGGCTTTAGAAATGCTTCCACTTGTGAAAAAAGAGTCGTTGTATGTACGGAAAATTTATCTTTGAATAGTTTATTTTCTCAGTTTCTGTTTGGATAGGAATGGTGATATTCGAATGGGAAAGATGACACATGTTTTTAATTATCCTATTTTTGGATTTGCGTATTTAATACTCTTTCCATTCTTAGTATTTTTACATATTTTTTTGGCCACGTAAATTTTAAAAAAAAAAATTGTTAATTTTTTGTGAATAAAGTGTATGAGAGAAAATAAAATATAAGATTTTATTTGTATAGAGTCATTTGAAATCAATGGATTTGAACATAATGCATCATATAAACAAATCAAAATAGGGAAAAACTAAATGAATGAATTTGGTTCACACAAATATTACATATAAGTGGAAGAATTTCAAATACCCAACAAAATTTAGTCATTTGAAATCCTCTCACTTCTCCCACTTATGTTTAATTTATATTTGAGTGAATCAAATTCATTCATTTAATTTTTTTTTTTCATTTTAATTTGTTTGAATGCATGGTATATTATTTCAAATCAATTCCATCCAAATGGAGCCTAAGGGTATTTTGAATAATTTAATGAGATAAAACAAGAGAGAAAATAAAAGGGTCATTTACAATAAGGTAGAAAGAGGTAAGCCTTATTACAACTAGGTGTAAAAAATTTGCACAGAAGCACAAAAATTTGCACATTTACACTTGTTTGTAATTTTGCTAATTTTTTACACCTATTTGTAATTTTCCCAAAATAAAATAGGGTAGAATAAGAGTAATATTTTTTAATTTTAAATGATATTGTGAGAGTGTTAATATGGTGTGATATTTTCATTTTAAAGTGTGCAAAAAGAGTTGAGATGAACGCGAAAAAAAAAAAGTGTGCAAAAATATTTGGGATGGAGGGAGTAGTATATTTTGAAACTATATTCACCTTAAAAAATATATTAATTAATTTTTTTCTAATAAAATTAAAAATGAAGAGCATTTAAAAAAATTATCTTAAATCAAATTAAAAAATAGGTGTTTGAAAAAAAAATTACTTTTATTAATAGTGGTGAAATTATATGTGGGGGTGATTAGTGTGAAAATTGCTTGAAATTCATGCATTTTATTTGATTAATTTAATAGGATTTCTTGCATTATTTATATTAAATTGACTAATTGCACTTGAGATGAGAAAGATATTGTTTTGCTATTTTTTGTAGGAAAATTGAGCATTATTGAAAGCAAAATATATGCTTATTATTTATTGAGTCAATTGAAGAAGAACTCAAGAGTCGAGAAAAAATACGAGAAGAATTAATTGGGTTTGAGAAAGGATAGGAAAAAAATAAAGGAATAATTACAAGGGGGTACAAGGCCCAAGTCTTCATTACCAAAAACTACAAAAAACTTTTTGCTATTACCACAAGGTACAAAAATTGTGTGAGTTTCCCAATATACCCTTACTTTTAGTTATATCAGACTCCCAGCTTCTCTCTCTCATAATACACGTGAGGTTTCAGACTCTCAGCTTCTCTCAGCTACTGTTCCTCCAAGAATGGCGACGGGTACGTCCCATCAAATCGGTGGAGTTTGAAAACAGCAGGTACAAGTTCAAATTCAAATTTGTTGGCTTCAGTTATATTTCTTACCACAGTCCATTATTTCTCCATTCCCTTTGAAAATTGCAGAAAATGGAGAATTCTTTTCCTCCAGTTGATCGATGAAATTCTAGGGTTTACTGAAATTATTTTTTCTGCTATTTGACTCGAAACACTGTTTTACTCTAATCGGTATTTTGTGTTTCTGGTTTTCGAGGCATTCATCCCGTTGCTCGTGTACTGTTCATGGAGCAGAGAATACTGCTTAGTGTGAAATTTCGCGATAAGTGCAAGTTGCTTTCTTTGCCTTCAGATTCGTCGTTTATGTGGTTTGAATCTCAGGTACGTGAAATGTGGGTTGAGCTTCAATCTATCCCAGCTTCTTTTGTCTTCTCTGTGGGTAGCTGTAACAACACATGTTTAAACAGTCAAGATGATTTTTTTAATATGATTTTCCTCTGTCGTCATTTAAATTTGGGATTGGTGGATGTTTCTGTTTCGAGCTGTAATGATAATGTGCAGAGTGGGCCCCATAATGTAATGCATGCTTCAAAGAAATCTAAGCATGGTTATAATGGCATTGATTCTAATAATACTTGCAAGCACAATGGTACGGGGGAAGATTCTAATCAATTTGCTTCCAACCCTGTTTATGATATCTGCCCCAGGTCTTTGAAAACCCCCATGCTTTCTAATTCGTGGTCTAAGATAATGAAAAAGGGTGTTGGGGCTGTTTTCACAGGTGGTGTGGTTCAGTTTAGATCTGAACTCATAAAGTATTCTACTATTTTGGGATTTAATTTTGATTTTATTAGGAACGACCGTAAATATGTACATGCTGTTTGCAAAGATCGACAAACTGCCGAATGTAAATGGTTCATAAAAGCCAGAAATCAACCTGTTTCTAATCATTTTAGAGTCTATAAAGCTAATCTAATTCACTCGTGTGTTGGAAAGTTAGTAAAAGATGAAGCTGCACGCTTGTGTCCTAAGATCATGGCAGAATTTTTTCTGCCGAATGTCCGTAAGAGGCCTGAAATCAGTGGGAAAGAGATAGTAGATCTCATGCAGATTCAACAGGAAATTAAGGTAAATTTTCAACTGCAGAAATTTTAATGATACACATTATCAGATTCAATATCAATCTACTCGTTTTAATACATTTTCTTTTTTTCTTAATTCAGGTGCCTTTGTTATTTTCAATTTTTTGAAATTGATGCCTATGATGTTGGGATGCCTTTTGAAGTTGGGATGCCTTTAAAGTTGATATGGCTTTGTATATTTATTTTCTCACCAATTAGTTGTTGTTTCATCATCACAATGTATTATGGCCCTGTTTTTTGGATTTCAGTCTGGTGAAACTAGCAGGTTCATCTTTTTAGTTTCCCTGGGGTGAATTTTTTTGTATGGTTGGTTTGCATATATATGTTCTCAGCAAATGTACACTGCCCCTATTTGATTTAATGAAAATTAAAGCAACTTACTTTTTTGTACCAAAGCATAAATACCTATGCATCTTACATTCTACGGACTAATCTAGAACAGCATAAATACTTATGCATCTTACATTCTACTTGCTAATCTAGAACATAACTGCTTTTATAAGTAAACTTATAATGAGGATAGCACAAATAGTTATGAAATTGCACAAAAGCAATGTAGTAAGGGTTACTGCATAAGTGGTTGAACCATTGTCAGGACCATTATCTTGTAATTTATGCTGCTTAGTTTCTGTTATATGGTGCATAGTTGAATCTGCACCCTGCTCCAGTGGGGTGATGTCCATATTCATTGGCACACACCATTGACACCAACCATGAGTCTGACAACTGTTGTAAAGCCTCCCAGGATTCTTGCTTGATTCTGAAACCTTAATTGTTGTAATGCCTCCACAAATTGGACATGGTGATTTTTTGTACCTCAAGTATTGAGTTGTGTAACTATTCCTGCTAGATGTTGACATGATCACCAATCTTTTTTTGAAAAAAAAAAATCCCTTCTCCTTAAGCAAGTAAAAATGTGTTGACAAATATATGGATATATATAGAAAAGTTGGTAGTAAGGAAATTTCTGTTGGCAACGGTAAAATTCTTCTAACGGTAATAATTACAACAGTCCCTTTTTCATTTTTTATACACAAACTTCGTTGTTGCAATAATTTATTTACATGTGCAATTTTTCCCGTGTCATTGCAATTATAATTGCACGATTGTAATTGTTTTTGCTACGTGGAACTATAAAGTCGATGTTGCAATTAATATTATTACAGAACAATATATTAAGCATCATTGCAAATTTTTTTAAATTGTTTCTGTTCTATTACGTACCTTTGTATTTATTAACTTTTTATTTTTGCAATCGTGCTTAAACATTGCACTTCGAGCTTATATATTGCAATTTTTCGTAAATGGTTTAACTAACCCATAAAAACTTGCAATCTTTATTAATAATTAACAGTTCGATTTTAAAAATCCCAATCATACGTAAATTATAAGTAAATTAGTTTAATTCAAGCAACAACAAAATTAAGCAATAAAAATATAAAACATTTAAAATATAGCAAAAATTACAAAAACAGAGTTTCATTACATTAATAGAACTAACTATAATTATAACATTACTAACTAAATAATACATAAATAACATATCTAATTATTATATCCTGCTGGATTCTCCAAGGTGTTCAAACACCTGAAAACCGTCCCATAGCCATTCTGCAAAGCTCCAGTAGCAAATGGGAATGCACAGTCCATGCTTTTATGATACATGAATAGTGTCCCCTCTGGTTCCATTCTTAATAATATCCACTCTTTGTCGTCATCTCTCATACAAAGAGGGGTGAAGCTCATCAACCTATTCACTGGCACTTCTAGCCCTTGCAGTTTCATCACGAATCTAACCCAGATATTATTCTCACGAATCCACATAACAAAACCTTCATCCTTCTTACAAAATATTGAGTACAAAATAAGGGTTTTATCATCCAAGCTCCCTAAACTGAATTCTCGACCCAAAAAATGACCTTCCAAAGGAATGTCAATGAATTCATATTTTTCAGAATAAATATCAAATGCACAGATTCCATAATGTTTCCCAAGGTTATGAATCTGCCAATGCAGTTTACCATTTACGAAGACTCCCGGGCTCTGAGAAAGGGTTTCAAAAGGGAAATTCGCCAAACGTTTCCACGTCTTAGAGTTGCTGTAGAACATGCTTACTTCTAATTTTGCGTCAACATTATTAAATAAGCATATCCTAAGCAACTTGTACTCACAGAGTATAGCATCATACCCCAACCCAAAAAACACATAACACCACTTACTCTGGGGATGGAAATCGATATCGAACGACGTTATCTTCAACCCGCTCAGAGTCACTGGATTCCCCAAATAGAACTCGTCGTCCTGGTTGCAGAAACAGACGATTCCAGTGCAGCTTGCTAACGTCTCGAATTTGGCATCAAAGTCGTTTATAACCCTCCTCACAACACCGTTGCTCTGTTTCTCATAAACCAGAGGATGAAAGCCAAATTCCTCCTGGACCAGAAATGAGTATTTTCCCAGCCTTCTCATCTCCTCCATATGCTTCTCCAACGCGAAAAACTTGCTGGAGATCATGGCATACTAGCGCTTGCTTACAGTCTTGAACTGCACCAGAGATTTTGGTGGCACTCTAGAAAGGATTTCCACCATTATCTCCTCTGGAAATATTTCACCATCAGCAGCGATTTTTTTAGAAAGGGCCATTTTTTCTAGAAGAAATTTGATCTTGGGTTTTGTAAATTTTTGCAATGATGTGTAGTGTCATTTCGACCTTGCTTCAGGACATATATATAAACTTTTCTAGATTGGAACACCAAACGTCACAACGAAAAGAATGGAAAAGGGCGCCATTTTCAGTGGATGGTACTTACCTCCCGTATTTTAAATATATTATTTTGCAAATTATTTTAAATTGTTTCCATTGGTTGTGACGTTTAAACATTAAGAAATAGATTCCCATGTATCAAATTTTCCAGTAATATATTACATTTCATCTTTGTTTAAAATAATAAAAAATTAAATAATTATTAGTTTAAAACAATAAAAATTAAATAATTTTCTGTTGGTATATTTGTGAGATGAGTTCATGCATGTACTAAATTTGCTAAAGAAAATAGGGAAAATAAACACAAGTTCATGCAAAAACTTATTAAATCTTAAATTAAGTTTAATTTTTGTGTTGGTAAATTTGTGAGATGAGTTCATGCATGCACTTAATTTGCTAAAGAAAATAAAATAAAAAAAAATTGCAGAAAATTATTACATCTTAAATCAAGTTTAATTTTTTTGTTGGTATATTTGTGAGATGAGTTCATGCATGCACACAATTTGCTAAAGAAAATAAACACAAGTTCATGCAAAAAATTATTACATGTTTTATCAAGTTTTATTTTTGACTTGGTATATTTGTGAGATGAGTTCATGTATGCACTCAATTTGCCAAAGAAAAGAAAATAAAACATTAAAAAAACCAGAAAATTATTATATTTCAAATGAAGTTTAATTTTGAGTTGGTGTCTTTTGTGACATTAGTTAATGCATGCACTCAAATTTGACCATTTACGAATACACAAAACACTAGAGATAAAAATAGAGATAAAAACAGAGATAAAAACATTTAAACAGACATCTATTACATGCATTAACAAGATTACATCAAAGTTTAATTCCCCCAAAACACTAGTTCTGTTCGTGCATCAATTAAAAGTACCAGAGTACCAGAATACAGTCTCATGCAATGAAAAACATCCCAATATTCAATTTTTTAACAGTTAAACTTCAACAGACATCGGATCCATAAACCACTCGACCATTCTTGATCTGTATTGGCCAGAAGCTGTGTACGAGAGGACCCCCTTTTTTGGCTTTACTCCTAAAATTGCATTCTCAATATTCATGCAAACTATTACTCCACAATCAACAGATTCTTCAGATTGTTGAAAGCTTGGTTCATGGAATGGATTCTTCCGACGACCATGTAGAAGGGGGTATTTAGGTTGCCCATTTTCCTCGACACCCCTTAAGATCTCCTCGACATACTCTAACTGGAGTTTGTAAAACAGAAAAAAAACTTGTAAGGAATACATTATTTATTTTGTATAAATAATAATAATGCAATTATATTTTAGGTTATCACCACAAATCTCGATCTGTCCAAATGAACGTCCTTGTTTGAATTCCTCGGCTTCATTGAATTAAGTAACCTCCACTCACCAGTTTTCAGGTATAACTTCAAAAGAGTCCAGTGGTCACCAATCCCAGAATTCTTTGTCATTATTGGGAACAAAAGCGTATTATCATGTCCCAAATTCCTCAGTTTATCCTTAATAAAACTATTCCTATTCTTTCCTGACAGCAGTCTCTTGTTATGAATTAAATCCTACAAACATTTAGCATTGAAAATCCTATGTTAGTTTACTGTATACTTGTTATTGTGTGATTAAAAGTTTAAAAATTACTCATACCCAGCAGATGGAAGAAAAAATAACAATTTTCGAAGCCCCCTCCTTTTCTTTATACTTGTCAAGTAATATATCTGACCAAGCATCAATGACCTGCAACATTTTTAAATCGACTTAATACTGTTTTAATTTAATATAATATTATATAAAACAAATCATAGGCAAAAATAGTACTAACCGAAGATGAAATCCTCTCATGATGTAGTATACACAGTATGTCCTTTAGGAAAACCTCTGCCATGGGTTGATGTCCTCTCCAACACACATACCTCAAAAAAAGATAAAAATTGTTACCGAAAATATTATTATAAACTACTCAGAGAAGGACCAGAACAGTTGACATTAAACCTAAAATAAGTAAGAAAGTCTTACCATTCTTTCTTTTCTGTCCAGTCATCCTCAATCAGACCCTTGATATGTTCGTTAGTCATGCTCACAGCAACAAACTTTTTTTGCCATCTAAAATTACAAACTCTTCTTTGAAACTTCTCAAGTTCCTCCATTTCTCGAGTATTCATTTGCGGTGTAATTTCAATTGGTCTTCTATCATCCTTCCTTGTTCTCTCTTTTACTCTCAATGTAAGAGATGTTGGCTCAACCACCATTTTGCCCTTCCTCTTCCTATTTTCCGGTGTCTTATCAACATTAATATTCAATACCGGCGCATCATCAATTTTTATGGTGTCCTTCATATTTGCATTCTCTTCTGCTAGCTTCTCATTTTTTTTCCTTTCAATATGCAGATCTGCTATTGTTTCCATCCTCTCAATATTCTCAGGATTCTGGTATATCTGAGTTGGTGTTGGAACTGTTAATTCACAAACTTTTGCCTTCAATAATCTGTTCTCTTCCTTCAATGACTGCAACTCCTTTTCAATGGTTGTTATTTCATCTCTATATACATTATCTCTAAGCTCCCTGTCCTCTTTCAATGTTTTATCAAATTCCAATTCTTGATTCCTTTTAAATATTTCTATCTCTTACTTCATCGTCTCAATCAGATTTAATTTTTCTGAAACCAAATCCTTCATTCTTTCTAATTCTTTCTCCAGTTTCTGTCTTTTTTCAACCTCAATTTTTATTTCACACTCCAACTTATCCTTCTGTGCATCCAGTGTAGGCAGTTTATCTTTCTCGGTCTCCATTACATTTTTTTCGCATATTCCCTCTCCAATCACCTTCTGTTCAGCAACTGCCTCCTCAATTTTCTGAACTAACTCACAATTCTCAACATTTGTCAACTCAGCTATTTTATCCTGTACGTGACAAACATCATCTCTAACATCCACAGATTCTACCACCTGACCTGAACAATTCTGTAGATCAGGTTCCCCATCTTCACAGATAACAGTATCAGATTGAATCAGTTGTGCAACCACCATTTCAATTTTCTCATTTACCTGACAATCTTCAACTCCTGACTGAGTTATATTCAAATTAAAACTTGGAAGATCATCAGGCATCCCCAAAAAATCTTTCTTTTTCTCAGGGCCCTCTACTTTCTCTAAATTTTCTTCAACTTTATCCCTTCCTTTCTCTGATTTTTCTTCAATTATGTTACTTGAATCTGATTTCTTGCCTAAAACATCCATTTCTGAAATCAAACTAGTCTCATTCTTATCATTATTCACTGTGGTCAGTAGAGCTGAAACATTATCTGAAGGGCCAACAGAAAAATCAATATTTTGAACTGGCAGCTCTTCTCTGATATCATTAAATCGAATGTTACTCCCTGGTACGGAAGTACAATTATCTAGTGCAGATTGACATAAACCAGACGTGGAAGGACCCTTATCATATTTACCAGTTGTCAATGGAGTTGACATATTAACCGTGGCAGCAATTTCGTCTTCTTCGACTGAATTCTCATCCTTGGTTTTTAAACCTTCCTTGGATGAACTTTCTGAATCACTTCCGTTTCGCTCAATCTCCTTGTTCCAATAATTTACCAAAGAGCTAAATTTTTCCTTTTCTATAGCCCTTGGCTTTAGAATAAGTCTACGAATCTGCCATTCAGAAAAAAAATATTCGCATTTGGTTAGTGGCATTGAATTAAATTAATTATAAACATTCTAGCAAGGAATATCATATCATACCTTTGACTCTTTTAGCTTACAAAGATCATAACGTTGCAATTTCTTGTTCAATTCACTCAGATCCCATCTCAAAAAATGTGGGAATCCATTATCATTCACTGGTTCAATCAAATTAGTATGCTCGCACAACCAGAACTGTAAAGTAATTTATTTGGTTAATTAAATATACTAAAATATAATTAAAACATATTTTAGGTAATGAATATTTCAAAAATGTAATACTCACAGGAAGTAACATAGCACATCCTCCGACTCAAAAATTTCTTGATCCCTTAATTTGATTTATCGGAAGATCAGCAATCAACTTGCACCAATCATAGTTTATTATTTGCTGAAATTTATCAAGAAAAACAACAAAGTGCCATGATATTGTTGAATTTTGTGTTGGTGCCAGCAATATTGCTAATAAATAGCAATGTGTCAAACGTGCAACATCTCTGCATACTGTTTTGGTAGACATCTTAAGCATCTCACTCAGCTTATCCAATAAATTATGCTTGTACAACAGATAATTTCCATTCGATGATTCAATCTCATTCCCAAAACATCTCCTTGCCCATCTAGGTAATTCATAATCATTCAGCCTGAGTGGAATTTCATCACTTCCACAACTCACCCCAAGAATCAGTTGAACATCTCTACTCGTTATCATGAGTTTTTCACCACCCATCACAAAACAATTCTTAGAAACATTGAATGTCAGCAAAATGCTACGAATATCATCCTCATACTTATTGCACCTTTTTTTAAGAACATCATAGTCTGCTTTCATTATACCATTAAACAAGAACCAGAAAGGTGTCTTCTTTATTTCTTTAAGATGACATTCTCTAAAGGTCAATTCTTTCAATTCCTTCATTGTTGTCTTAAAGTTGCTTCTATAATAAGTTGTATTCTTTTTTACTATAATACTTCCTGAAATAAAATAATCATACAAAAACTATTAATCTATAAAACTTCCTGGTAGAATAATAATTTATATGATTATCATAACACATACCAAAACCATTTTTGGGTTTAAGTTCTCCATCACTCTCTTCTGAAGTAGAATCTTCCAGTAATTCATCTATTGGACCAGCATTACAACCAGAACTGTTACCTGTCTCTATTACTTACTTATCATTTTTAGCAGCAAATACGATATGACAACAATTTAACTTTTATTTTCTATTAAATTATACTATTTTATCATACCATATTTTTCACTTTCTGATTCCGAATGTTTCCTTCTTTTCTGATGCTTAACTTTCCTCTTCGTAAAAGGCCTTGTTTCGGAATCTAAATTAAAAACCAAATAAAGGTGTATCAAAAAACCAAATAAAGGCCTTGGTTCTGATAAATCAATTATTATAACAGTTCATACCAGAATCTGAAGATGTTGACCTTTTACTTCCACTTTGTTTTCTTAATTTTCTCTTTCGAGAGGGAATATCTACAGAAAATTATATCATAATCAAAATACTAAATATTATGGTTTCCAACCAATCTTTACTAATATTTTTTTACATACCAGAATCTGAAGACGTACTATCCATTTTTTACTTCAATTTTCTTTTACTTACATTGAATCCTCTATTCTTCCGCTCTTGGAATTCATGTAAAACAACAGGAAAAAAAAAATGGTCAGGCAGCTATATATACACCATTGTTGCAAATTTTTAGTATGAATTGCAAAATAAAATTGCAAACTGCAAATCCAACAATTGCAATCGTTATACAATAATTGCAACTAGGCGATGAAAACTGCAACAACGAGTAAATTTCTGCAACATCTACTTCAGTTTTGGCAATACTTGCAATTTACATCGTAGAACATAAAATCAGAAATGAATTCTCCATCGAATATATACAGAAAGATACAATCTAACCTTTCTCAAATTCATCCTTCTTTCTGTTCTTTAAAGCTAATTTATTGTTCTTCCCGGAATCATATGCAAACTCCTTAGTTTTCCTTTTTGGTCTCACCATTTCTTCAAAAACAGAAATTTAGTGAAAAAACATCACCACACTAAAATAGTATCCGCAGCTAAAAATTATTTACTGAAATTTATTGAAATAATGATTTTTAATTTTAAACGGGCATTGCAATTTTCGAAAAAAATAGCGACCCATTCAGCTGATTTTCAAACAAAATCTTACCCTTTTTTACTCGGCGGTGGTTGGATAGCCGGAAATAGAAAACCCTAGACGAACAGGAACCTTACGCAAAGCTCGACGAAGCTCGATGAAGGTTCTTGAACAGGATAATTACCCTTACCCAGATTCTGACGAAGGTCGACGAACAGGAAAGGTAATGCCCCCAGATTATGAAATTCTCGAAAAAATTCCACGAAGAAGATGAAGTGAAATTCCAAACGTGTTCTTGATTTTTTAAAATTGATTTGAAACGAAAATTATATGAAAGGTGTATTATTTTTGGCTGCACAAAAAAGTACATTGGGAAGGGAAATATGAATAGTAACTAGGTTAAAAAGGTCTTTCTCAACTAAAGCCATATCCTATGGGAAATGAGGGGTAAACTTGGAAATTACAATATTATTGTATCTAGTGGTAATGCTAAAAAGTGTTTTGTACCTAGTGGTATTTTGTACCTACTGGTAATGCCCCCAAAAATAAAAGAAAAGAAATCAAGGCCCAAACTGGGCCCATGGCCCAACAAGTGAATTGACAGTAAGAAAGGCAGCGTGAATAGCTGGAAAGAAAGGAACAGGAGAAAATAAAAAAAAGGGCAGCAACTTTAAAAGAGGGCATATTGGCGTGAATGAGGGGAATCAGAGAAGTAGAAGCAGCGACGCATACATTATTTTAGCTTAGAATTTTAGGCTTTCTCTTCCTATTTTCTACACACACACTCACACATAGATTAGGGATTTTTCTTAGATCTTTCAATTTCTTGCAAATTAGGGTTATATTTAATTCAATCAAGAGTTTTCAACACATTCAGGTGACATCCAATTTTTTTCTTTAAATTTTAGTGGATTATTTTTCAATTATTATGCTTTCTTCTCTTTTAATTTCTTCAATTTTCATGGGTTTGTTTCAATTTAATATGATTAGCTAAATTCCTTTTGTGTTTGAGTGTGAAGATCCTTGGATGAATTAATTTTGATGATCATGTGATTGAGTGTTTCATTTATTGAGGTGATTAATTATTCTATTGTGATTTGCATGATTTAATTGTTAGATTAGGTTTTGATCCTTTGTTAATTGATTTAATTTGCTCAAAGAGATTTGGTTTATTAAATTGATGCTTAGGTGTTAGGCTTGGTTTGGTGATTGAATTCAATATTGGATTAACGCAAGGAGACTTGATTAATTTTCATTAGAACCTACATTAGGATACGTTAATTGCTTGATTCTATTTCTTGTGATTAAGTGAGGAGACTTAGGGTGTCGTCTCTAAACTATCTTACGTGCTTATTGGATATATTAAACCTAGGCTTATCCAGTACGGTTGATATGTGATATTTTGCTAGATAGCTCCTATTATCCCTCATTATTTGAAACCCCCAATCATGTGTGATTCGTAATTAAGGATTCCTTGGTGATTTGCACCCGAACACATTTTTCTCATATAGTTATCTCTTGGTAATTTTCTTGTTGATTATTCTTAGCTGTTTAATTTAGATTTAATTTTGCAATCCCGAGTCCGACTCTATAATACCATGCCAACGCTTAGCTTTAGGGATCCTTGCTCGACTTAGTTCCTTTGGGTTCGATAACTTGATTGTGTCTTAATTATACTTACTCGAAAAAGCTTCAATCAAAATGGCGTCATTGCCGAGGAACTAATTAGAGTGCTAATAGGGACTTAGAGTTTGTTGAGTGGTGTTAGTAGTGTTATTTTACTTGCTTTATTTTTATTTTTGTTTTGGTTTGTTGTTTCTTGAGGATTTGATACTTGCTCCCTTTGTAGGTGGACACTCATTTGTTCTTAGAGGGGTTAAATTTCTTAATTGAAATCGAACCTCGATCTTAGCCTACGGAAGATGCAAGGGTGGTTAAGAGCTTAAATGCAAAGATGGATGGATATAACCAATACTCGTGGAATCAATACTATTACCAAAATAGTATGGTTTATCCTCCACACTATGAAGGATATGACTACAATAATGGGAGATGCCATGAGTATGAATATCAAATTCCACAAGCTTCCTCTCATTATGAAAGGGAAATCCATGATGTGAGAGTTATCTTGAAGGAGATGCTTGGGATATTGATGAAGAGAATTGAGGAAGATGACTCAAGATTTGAAGAAACGATCCCCTTGTATGAGAGCATTTATGAGGCAAAGGAAATAGTTGATGTACTGATAGATGAGACCATGGAGATCACCCAAGTTCAATTCACTATTCTAATAAGTCATCTCACATCTTTCCTATTCAAATTCAAGCACATAACCATCATGGAGAACCATCAAGAAGAAGGGGGTGCAAGCAAGAAGGATGAAATGGACGATTTCCTTGTCAAAAGTGATGAAGAGGAATGTCAATTGATTGACATGAGCAACAAGGAACAAGAAAATTCAGAAGCATTGAATGAGCAATTGAAGAACGAAATGAGCATTTCTAAACCTCTTAACTCTTCAATTTGTACTTTAATTGAAAATTATGCTTCTAATGATTTTATTTTACCTCTTGTGAACTTTGACTATAGGAAGGAATTGATAAAGTGTTTGGGCATCCTTGGAAAAAAAGAATGGAAAAGGAGGATGTTGAGAGAGCAAAGGGGACAACCATTGACAATGTCCATATATATAGGTGGTTGTTCTACCAATCATGAGCGCCTCCATGATCTTGAAGCTCAAGGGAGAAAATATTGTGGCAAGGAGGACCAATATCCGTGGCCATTTCGATAGGGGAGTATGAACTCATTGAGTTCCGTCCGGCAATGGACGTTAAAAATAGCGCTAGATGGGAGGCAACCCATCATTTACTTGCTTTCTTTTATTTTTATATTTATTTATTGCTTTCAATAAGTGTGTTGTGTGTTGCTTTTTAGGTGGTCGAGGTGTACAAGTGAGGCTTGATGAGGTTTACAAGCTCGAAGGAGAGAGGGTACTTGAAGACCGTTAGGTACAAGATCTTCTCCAGACTTGGACTTGTCTAAGTTTGGGGGAGGTGTGCCTCTTTTCGTATTTTTCATTTCTTAGTAGTAGGTAGTTGTGTGCAACTCAACTAGCTAACTATCTTACCAAACTTTTAATTGCTTGGCAATGAAAAAAGTTTGGGAGGGTGCGTTAGTTTAGCTATTTTCGTTGCACCAACTTGCCTCTCATTAGCATGAGAAAATTTTGTGAATTTGGAGCTTATTAGTGGATTAATTGCTTATATTTGAGTCTATCTTTCTTGAGAGTAGTTGTTTTGGAGAAGTGTTGTTATGTGTAGGGGTATATGATTGAGATTATGTTCATGAACATGTGTGCTTGATTGGTGGACGTATTGGACTTTTGATTTGATAATGAGTTGATTTGGGGCTTGATGCTAGCATGACGAATTGTTGTGTGATGATGGATGTGAGTGAGAATGCTTGATTCCTTGCTCATTTTTAAGCCTGTGAGCTTTTGTGCCTTTTAAATGTACATTTTATACGGTTTGATTCCTTGTTGAGTGCATCGTTCATGAATTTGCATGCTAGAACTTGCCTAGAGACTTGTCAAAATTGAGTTTTGTGTGGATTTTGTGAAGATGATAAGAGACCTTGTTTGTTTTGAAAGCCAATTAGCCAAATTTGACCCCACAAAAAAATATTGATTTCCTTAGTGAGCCAATTTGAGCCTAAAATCCTTATTTCTTTGGCAAGCTTGTGAAATTGAAGTCATTTTGTCTATTCTTATGAGCCTTTTTGTCCTAATAATTAGTAGAGCTTTGATTGTTGACAAAAGAATGGTGATTGAAAAGAAAAGTGTGGTGATTTAATTTGCTAAGTTTGAGGGGAGAAAAAGAAAGAAGGGTTGAAAAGAAAAAAATTGAATTGTGGAAAAAATGAGAAAAATGATAGTGAAAAGAAAAAAATTCAATTGAGTCTTGAAAATGCAAGAAAAGTCTCAAAGGAGTTTGTTGGTGAATTATATTTGAGAAAGAGTGAAAAAGAAAAGAAAGAGTGATGATTGTTGAGATTTGAGTTGATTTGTATTGTATTGCTTGATCAACTTTCATTTGCTCTACTAATTGTTGAGTTACTTTTTCTAAAATTCACCCACCTTGTCCAAAGAGCCTATATTACAACCTTTGAAAAAATCCTCTTTGATTCATGTTTGATGCACAAAAAGATATAATTGAGATTGAGTCTTTTGGCAAGCATATGATGTGCATTTTTGTGGATTGATGAGTGAGTGCACATATCCTTATACACTAGAGTGATGAGTGAAACACTTCATGGAAGGAGCATTGAGTTGAGCATTTGAATAAGCATTTGTCAAAGCATGATATTTTTTAGTGTTAGTTGAGAGTTTGCATTGATACTTGTTGTTAGGGGTGGGAATAGGCCAGGCCAGGCCAGGCTTTGCATAAGAAAGCCTAGGCCTATTAGATAATTTTTAGGCCTGAGCCTGGCCAATTATCTATAATAGGTTTTTTTTCAAGGCTCGGCCTGACCTCTTTAATAAATAGGCCAGGCCTGAAAGCCTTTTAAAGGCCTATTTGGTGCAACCTTTTTATTCTTCATTAAATTTTAAAAAATCACATTTTTTATATTACACCGTAAATACTATACAATTCAAAATATGAATAAAATTAACATATCAAGAATTATCAATTAGCAAAAGCAATAACAAAATCTTATGTAAATTAACGTGAGGTAAGTTATTTTGTTTATTATTAATACTTTATACTAATATGTAAATTTATGAGATAAAATATATGAGTATCTCACAATTATTAATATATATATTATATACATAAATATAATATATTATATTATTATATATATAGTTAAATAGGCCGGCCTGTTAGGCTTAAAAGGCCTACAAGAAAGCTCAAGCCTGGCCTATTTAATTAAATAGGCTTCTTAAAAGGCCTGAGTCTGACCTATTTATTAAACGGGCCGAGCCGAGCCAGGCTTTAGTAGGCCAGGCCGTAGGCCAGGCCGTAGGCCAGGCCGTAGGCCCCTGTCGGGTAGCCTGGCCTATTCCCACCCCTACTTGTTGTTATTGAAGAGGTTTGATTGTCTTATTTCGTTCTTGTGCTCATTGAACATAATTGCAATTGATTCACCCTAATGTGCTTATTTATCTTGTTGTTTGAGGACAAACAACATCTTAAGTTTGGGAGAATTTGATTAGTGTAAAAATTGCTTGAAATTCATGCATTTTATTTGCTTAATTTAATAGGATTTCTTGCATTATTTATATTAAATTGACTAATTGCACTTGAGATGAGAAAGATATTGTTTTGCTATTTTTTGTAGGAAAATTGAGCATTATTGAAAGCAAAATACATGCTTATTATTTATTGAGTCAATTGAAGGAGAACTCAAGAGTCGAGAAAAAATACGAGAAGAATTAATTGAGCTTGAGAAAGGATAGGAAAAAAATAAAAGAAAAGAAATCAAGGCCCAAACTGGGCCCATGGCCCAACAAGTGAATTGACAGTAAGAAAGGCCGCGTGAATAGCTGGAAAGAAAGGAACAGGAGAAAATAAAAAAAAGGGCAGCAGCTTTAAAAGAGGGCATATTGGCGTGAATAAGGGGAATCAGAGAAGTAGAAGCAGCAACGCAGACATTATTTTAGCTTAGAATTTTAGAGCTTTCTCTTCCTATTTTCTACACACACATTCACACATAGATTATGGATTTTTCTTAGATCTTTCAATTTCTTGCAAATTAGGGTTATATTTAATTCAATCAAGAGTTTTCAACACATTCAGGTGACATCCAATTTTTTTCTTTAAATTTTAGTGGATTATTTCTCAATTATTATGCTTTCTTCTCTTTTAATTTCTTCAATTTTCATGGGTTTGTTTCAATTTAATATGATTAGTTAAATTCCTTTTGTGTTTGGGTGTGATGATCCTTGGATGAATTAATTTTGATGATCATGTGATTGGGTGTTTCATTTATTGAGGTGATTAATTATTCTATTGTGATTTGCATGATTTAATTGCTAGATTAGGTTTTGATCCTTTGTTAATTGATTTAATTTGCTCAAAGAGATTTGGTTTATTAAATTGATGCTTAGGTGTTAGACTTGGCTTGGTGATTGAATTCAATATTGGATTAACGCAAGGAGACTTGGTTAATTTTCATTAGAACCTACATTAGGATACGTTAATTGCTTGATTCTATTTCTTGTGATTAAGTGAGGAGACTTAGGGTGTCGTCTCTAAACTATCTTACGTGCTTATTGGATATATTAAACCTAGGCTTATCCAGTACGGTTGATATGTGATATTTTGCTAGATAGCTCCTATTATCCCTCATTATTTGAAATCCCCGATCATGTGTGATTCGTAATTAAGGATTCCTTGGTGATTTGCACCCGAACACATTTTTCTCATATAGTTATCTCTTGGTAATTTTCTTGTTGATTATTCTTAGCTGTTTAATTTAAATTTAATTTTGCAATCCCGAGCCCGACTCTATAATACCATACCAACACTTAGCTTTAGGGATCCTTGCTCGACTTAGTTCCTTTGGGTTCAATAACTTGGTTGTGTGTTAATTATACTTACTCGAAAAAGCTTTCAATCAGGGAGTTAATTTTCGTTTCTCTTAATGAAAATTTATTTTAAAAAATTCAAAAGCAAGTAAAATTTGTTTTGTCAAGATTTATTTTAAATACTTGAAAAAATGATTGCAAATATTATATAATTGAATTTTTTTTCAAAATAAAATATTATTCTCCTCTTAGAGTTGGATTTACAATCACTTACTAAATCTTCATACAAACCCTCGTTCATCCATATAATAAATTTATACATTTATTTCCACTCAACCTTATACAATCACATCATCATTTTCCTCTTTTACTCACATCTCCTACTTCTTACTCATTATGTATCTCTCATACTTTTTTTAATGCTCTTATTATCCTCTTTTTTACTTATCTTTTTTATTTTATCTTCTACTTTTTTTTCACCTAATCATTATTTCACTAACTAAACAATAATAAAATAATATATATTATTTTTAATTTGCTCCAATCCAACTATATTTCTTCATCTCTAATCAATCACAAATATACTATTCACTAAATTACTCTCATCTTCATCTTCATCCGATCCACTACTATCTCTAACCACACAAACACGGTAGGAAAATTCTGATATATTTATTTAAAAATTGTGTTATATGTTGGAATTGCTATAGAGTAGGAGCTCAATTAATATATATTAAGTTACACGTCACTACTACCACAAATATTCTCTCTAAGGTTTAAATCACTATTTTCAGAATCGGACCCGCCGATTAAACAGGTTGAACTAGGAACCGGCCGGGAAATCGGCCCGACACCCCCTTAAAAACCGTTTTAATGGTTGAACCAGTCAAGATCGGCAAAAATCGGCCGAACCGGCAAAAATCGAAAAACCGAAAACTGGTAAAAAAAAACTATTATTTATTTCGATTTTCGAATTAAAAATTAAATTTAAAATATTAAATATTAACTTGAATGAACATCCCTCATTTTATAACTTAATAATTATGTTCATTTTTCGTTCTCATTCGATGTGGGATAAAACTTGAGTTAATGAGAATGAGAAACAACTCTTCATTTTATATATCAATAACTATATTTATTTTTCCTTCTCATTCGATGTGGGATAAAGTTTGTAGTGAGTAAGAATGAAAAAATACTCCTCATTTTATACCCCAATAACTTTGTTCATTTTTATTTCCTACTCAATGTGGGATAAAGCTAGTGTGCTCATTATCAAATTCATGTCAAAATTTTATTTTGCATATTAAATTGCATTACTTTACAAATCCTCACAAAAATAAATAATAATAATAATAATTATAATATAATAGAAAAAAAAAATCTTACCAAACTCATTTCTAATATCTAATTTATGACTAATAAATTGTACAAAAAAGTGTGAAATGTGTCTTTTTATTTAGTTGATTTTTTATTATTTTGGGTCGCCTATGATTCTATTGTGTTTATTTTAGTATGATTATGATAGATTATAATTTTAATTTTTGATAAGTACATATTTTTTAATGTAATATAGGAAAATAAAATATTAAAAAAATAGGTGGGGATTAATTTTAACGGTTGGATCGCCGGTCTAACCAGTTCGACCGGTTGAATCGTGAACCGGTGTCCAATCCGGTTTAGTCAGCAGTCCGGTTATGAAAATACTGGTTCAAATCCATTAGATATATAAACATAATGCAAAATAGTGTCTTCCGCGCTCGCAATTGATAACATGTCACATGGATATAAATTTATAATCTTATAGTCTATTATGTAGCACTCAAAATCTAATCAAACATACAAAATTTTACAACATCCCAGAAAACGAATAAAACTGATAATTTCTCTCGGTTCATATCTGGATCCAGGTTTCTTTCACCAATCCTCATTTTCCAGCTGATGATCTTGTCGATGCAAAACTAACAATATAATTCTCTTCATACGATTATCATACCATCTTCTCCATCTCTTACATACCACAAGTGGTCCAAAAATGAATCCTAAACCAACAGCAACTCCCAGTGCAACACTTGCATATATCTCTCCCTTTGAAATTTCCTCCTCCCTCTCCAATTCCCCCAATGTTCTAGTATCATTGCAAGTTTTGTTCAAAGGGAATCCACAGAGGCCGTCGTTGCCTAAAAAAGATCTCTCATCAAATGTCTGTATTTGGGATCCATGTGGAATCCTCCCAGCTAGATGATTGTAAGACAAGTTCAAGAATGAGAGGAATGTAAGACTTGCAAGCTGAGGCGGGATTTCTCCGTCTAAATCATTGAATGACAGATCCAATGCTTCGAGTGTCTGCAGGTTTCCTATCGATGATGGGATATGACCAGTGAGATCATTGTGGGAGAAGTTGAGACCATACAGAGATTTCACTTCTCCAATTGTCTGAGGTATTGATCCATGGAGATTGTTGTCTGAGAAGTCGATGGATGTAAAGATTGTAAGAATCTTTTGCAGCACAACATTCTGTCCCTTGAGAGTAATTGTGACTGAATCCTGATAGTAAAAACCGGTTACTATTGCTAAAATATGCAGATGAACTAGCTGCTGTTGTGTGCCAACTTCTTGAAATGCCTGAAAGTTTTGAAACATGTTTGCAGGTATGACACCATTAATGTTGTTGGAAGCTAAGCTGATTATTTGAAGATATGGCCATGTTTTATTGTCCCCCAAACAATTGATGTTTCCGTGAAGCTTGTTGGAATCGAGCACAACAACACGAAGTCTAGACATGTTCTTGAGCCAACAAGGGAACACGTCGTTTAAGACATTGTTTCCAAGGTTAAATACTTCTAGCTCAGTACATCTTGCGAGAGATTTAGGAACGTTTCCTCTTAAGACATTCCTGCTCAGATCTAGAGTCTCCAATGGACAACCAACTGGAAATGTATCAGGGATATCACCATCAAGCTTGTTTAGCCTTAAATTCAACACGCTAAGAGTTTTTTCTAGCAAACAAGAGGGGATTCCACCAGTGAAGCTGTTGTTCGAAAGGTCAAGTATTTGAAGTGTAGTCATGTTGCACAATGAAGAAGGAATGGTCCCGATGATCTTATTATCAGCGATAGAGATGAAAATAACATTCTTAAGAGAATTTCCTATGTCGCGGGGGAGAGAAGAGGTGAAATTATTGCTTGAGAAATCTATGAAGGCAGCAAAGGATGGAAGTGGAATCTTCCCACCAAGTGCATTGGAATGAAGATCAAGGTATTGCAGGCTTCGGAGATCATAAGGTTCTTGAAGATGAGTGAAGCGGTTGTGGGAAAGATTCAGCTGACGAAGAAATCCATTACCAACTTCCCATAACCAATTTGGAATTTCACCCTCTAATTGATTGTCTGAAAGATCAAGCATCATCAACGATGATTGGTTCTTCAAGAGGGGGATTTTCTGCAGTTTGCAAGATGCTAACCTTAGACTTCCTAACTGAGGAAACAACGAAGATATGGCTACCTTTTCGTTAACATGGATGGATAAATTGTTGTAAGAAAGATCAAAACTCACAAGATTGTTCAGCTTTCTAAAATCAGTTAGATCAAGAGAGCCATTGAACTTGTTCCACGCAAGAGAGAGAGCAGAAAGATTTTTGAGTTCAAAAAAGAACCGCGGGATTGGACCTTCTAAATTGTTGACACTTAACTCAAGAGTTTCCAACGTCGAAGAAGTATTAGTTGAGACTCTAATCGTACCAGAAAAGCTATTGTTGGAAAAAGACAGAAATTTCAACGATGGCAAACCAAAGAGAGATGCTGGAATTTCACCTTGTAATAAATTCTCACTAAGATCAAGAAAGTATAGATCTTCAAGTCCCTTCCAATGGGATTCAGGAATTGGGCCCCTTAATCTATTGCTATGAAGATTTATGAGTGTCAGATTCTTTAACAAAGCGAACGAAGGAACAGAACCAGTGAAATGATTCAAGGAGAGATCCAAATAGACAAGATGATTAAGGCTCTTGATTGATTTTGGAACTGGCCCAGAAAAACTACAGCTTCTAAGATCAACATTTGACAGCATTTTAAGGTTGCCAATAGATTCCGAAATATTTCCATAAAATTTTGTGTAACTGAGCACCAGACTCTGAAGTGATCCATTTACAGGAAATTCAGGCAATGAGCCCTCAAGATCTCTATTATTATTTAAATCAATAATCTGCAAACTCTTTATTTGGAATATTTTTGCAGGAAAGACACCAGTTAAGTTACAGGCGCTTATAGTGAACACGCTCAAATTCAAAAAATCTGCGAAAAAATCGGGCAATGGAGAAGAGAAAGCATTTGCATCAAGATGAATAACAGAAAGGGATTGGAGTTTCACCAACGAAGAATCAAAAGGGCCTGAGATATAAGAATTTCTCATGCTCAAAACTCTTAAATTAGGAAGGGAAGATGATATGGCGCTGCTCCATTCATTTCCATTCGCAGAAATATTCACCCCGTCAAGATAAAGTTCTCTTAGCTCAACAAAATTGCGAATCAATCTCCTCAAATTAGGGTTCTGAAGCTCAATCGATGCGTACATCGTGTTAGAAAGATCGAGAACAACTAACCTCGTTAAATTTGAGAAATCCGATGGAACCTGGCCGGAAAACCCCGAGTTACTCAGATTTAGATAGCGTAACTCAGTGAGTTGGCCGAACCCGGACGGGAAACTGGGTGCAAACTCAACAGAAGTGAAGCTGTTTTCCGCTAAACTCAGGCTCTGCAGATGCACAAGCTTGAAAAGAGCATCATTAATCCCGCCAGAGATTGATTCGCCACTGAGATCAAGGGCGGAAACACGATTCTTAGTGTCGCATTTGACACCAGGCCATTGACAGAAGTCGCTGGATTCATTCCAGTGAAGCAACTTAGTTGAAAAAGAAGAATCGTATGTAAGATTGTTTCTCATCTCAAGAAGCAGCTCTTTCTCAGATTGTCCTGAGACGAATGTAAACATTAGGAACAAGAAAGCACTTCCAAACATTTGAAATCTCATTTTCGTATTACTATGATCGCCCTCTAAAATATCGATAATGTATATGTATATATGAAACTCTGACAATTATTTTCATATTATTATAAGATAATAACAAAATGGTCAATCGTTCACATCCAGGAAAAGATTAAACTAAAGAGGGTAAGAAACGTGGACAACATATAGTATTAATTAACTGAATTGTTAATAATTTAGACCTGTAGTGTCCCACGCCTTCACACATGCTCTGTTTTTTTTTTGTGAATGAAGAAAGATTGGCACTGCCTCTGTTTCTGGACCTGGCTGCAATGTCAACAAACCTAACATTGTGGGGTGGAAAGCAGATTCATCATTACAAACCTTCCATTTGCTTCTCCATTATGGAAGTTTGATTCACTCACCATAGCAGCCCTTCTTAAATAGCAAGCCCAATCTGATTCGGGTAAAAATAATATAATTTTCGTGTGTTTTAATTGTCTATTTTGAGAAGTTCATTAATTTTTCTAAAGTGATCAATTTTATAGAAATATATTTAATATAATTTGAATGAGTTTTTAATATGAATGAAAATTTAAATACTACACGTCTTGGAACTTCTATTGTTTCATTTTTTTTTATTTGCATGAAAATTGTGATTGATCATTGTTTGACTGCTATTTTCTTTAATTCTTGATTGTGACACTTTTGAGTAGGTATTTATTTAGAAAAGCTTAAGTATGCAACAACCAACCTTAATTCAGTGATCAATTTAGAAAGAACAAAGTCATTGTATATCACTTTTACACTATCTTTTTTTCATGGAGTCGATCCATATTTACCATTTTATGATAAACACTACATACTTGTGATTGGTTATTTAGGTGTTGGAAAATATTGAAATAGAATCTCATTGTTTTAATAAGTGAATCATCTACTTCTCATGTCCCGTGAATAATTGGGACATTGACTTCCAAAGAATCAATCTTTTTTTTAATGATTAATTTTTCTTTGATTGATTAACATGTGATATTTTGAATCCTCAATAAACTCTTCATAATAATTGAATAGAAGAATTCCGTACCTTTTAACGAAAAATAATTCTTTCTTCCTACTTTGATTGCTTAAAAGTGAGAACAATTAGTCGAGTTGGATTTACACATTATTATGTTAAATCTGATTATCAAGCATACCCTCAATCTCATCGAAGATAACAAATATATGAACATGTATATGCATATAATTTATTGTTTCACTCCGTACACATTTCAATATTACAGAAAATAAATAAACTGATAATTTCACTCGGTTTATATTAATATGTTTATCTTGCATCAAAGACTTCACCAATCCTCATTTTCCAGCTGATGATCCTACTGATGTAAAATCACCATTATTATTCTCTTCACACAATTATTGCACCATTCTCCTCTGAATTTTCTTCTCTTACTCCAATTTCCCACGTGGAAATGCGGACAATGTTCTAGTACCACTGCAAGTTTTGTTCAAAGGAAATCCACAGAGACCATCGTTTCCTATGAAACAACTCTTCGGAAATGTCTGTATTTTGCCTCCCTGTGGAATCCTCCCAACAAGATGATTGTAAGATAAGTTCAAGAATGAGAGGAATGTAAGGCTTGTAAGCTGAGTCGGAATTTTCCCGTCTAGAGTGTTGAACGATACATCCAATGATTCGAGTTTTTGGAGATTTCCTATCGATGATGGGATGTGGCCAGAGAGAGCATTGTGGGAGAAGTTAAGTACCTCTAGCTCAGTACATCTTGCAAGAGATTTAGGAACCGTTCCTCTTAAAACATTCCTGCTCAGATCTAGAGTCTCCAAAGGACAACCAACTGGAAATGTATCAGGGATTTCACCATCAAGATTGTTATGCCCCAAATTCAACAAGCTAAGAGTTTTTTCTAGTAAACAAGGGGGGATTCCACCACTGAATCTGTTGTACGAAAAGTCTAGTATTCGAAGCCTAGTCGTGTTGCACAATGAAGAAGGAATGGTGCCAACGATCTTATTATCAGCTAAAGAGATGGAAATCGCATTCTTGAAGTAAGTTCCTATATTGGGAGGGAGAGAATAGGTGAAATTATTGCGTGAGAAATCTATGAAGGCAGCAAAGGGTGGAAGTGGAATCTTCCCACCAAGTGCATTGGAATGAAGATCAAGGTATTGCAGGCTTCGGAGATCATAAGGTTCTTGAAGATGAGTGAACTGATTATGGGAAAAATTCAGGTAACGCAGAAATCCATTACCAACTATCCATACCCAGTTCGGAATTTCACCCTCTAATTGATTGTATGAAAGATCAAGCATCATCAACGATGGTTGGTTCTTCAAGAATGGGATTTTCTGCAGTTTGCAAGATGCTAACCGTAGACTTCCTAACCGAGGAAACAACGAAGATATGGCTACCTTTTCGTTAACATGGATGGATAAATTGTTGTAAGAAAGATCAAAACTCACAAGATTGTTCAGCTTTCTAAAATCAGTTAGATCAAGAGAGCCATTGAACTTGTTCCGCGCAAGAGAGAGAGTAGAAAGATTTTTGAGTTCAAACAAGAACCGCGGGATTGGCCCTTCTAAATTGTTGACACTTAGCTCAAGAGTTTCCAACGTCGAAGAAGTATTAGTTGAGACTCTAATCGTACCAGAAAAGCTATTGTTGGAAAAAGACAGAAATTTCAACGATGGCAAACCAAAGAGAGATGCTGGAATTTCACCTTGTAATAAATTCTCACTAAGATCAAGAAAGATAAGATTTTCAAGTCCCTTCCAATTGGATTCAGGAATATGGCCACTTAATCTATTGCTACGAAAATTTATGATTGTCAGATTCTTTAACAAAGCGAACGAAGGAACTGAACCAGAGAAATGATTCAAAGAGAGGTCCAAATAGACCAGATGATTAAGATTCTTGATTGATTTAGGAACTGGCCCAGAAAAACTACAGCTTCTAAGATCAACATTAGACAGCATTTTAAGGTTGCCAATAGATTCCGAAACATTTCCAGAAAATTTTGTGTAACTGAGCACCAGACTTTGGAGGGATCCATTAACGGGAAATTCAGGCAAAGAACCCGTAAGATCTCTATTGTTACCCAAATCAATAATCTGCAAACTCTTAATTTGGAATAGTTTTGCAGGAACGCCGGTTAAGCCACAGGCGCTTAAAGTAAACACGCTCAAATTCGAAAATTCTGCGAAAAAATCGGGTAAAGTAGAAGAGAAAGCATTGCCATCAAGACGAATAACAGAGAGGGATTTGAGTTTTAGCAAGGAAGAATCAAAAGGGCCTGTGATTAAAGAATTTCTCAAGCTCAAAACTCTTAAATTAGGAAGGGAAGATGATATGGCACTGCTCCATTCATTCCCATGTGCAGAGATATTCACCCCATCAAGATAAAGTTCTCTTAGCTCAATGAATTTGCGAATCAATCCTCTCAGACTAGGGTTCCCAAGCTCAAGTGCTGTGTACATCGTGTTAGAAAGATCGAGAGCAACTAACCTCGTTAAATTTGAGAAATCCGATGGAACCTGGCCGGAAAACCCCGAGTTACTCAGATTCAGATACCTTAACTCAGCGAGTTGCCCGAACCCGGATGGCAAACTTTGTGCGAATCTGTTTTCCGCTAAGCTCAAGCTCTGCAGATGCACAAGCTTGAAAAGACTGTTATTAGCATCATTAATCCCATTGGAGATGGATTCATTACTCAGATCAAGAGCCTTGACACACTTCTTAGCGTCGCATTTCACACCAGGCCATTGACAGAAATCGCTGGATTCATTCCAGTGAACCAACTTAGTTGAAAATGAAGAATCGTATGTGAGATTGTTTCTGAACTCAGTAAGCAGCACTTTCTCAGATTGGGCTGAGACAAATGTGAAGAAGAGTATGATGAAGAACGCACTTGCAAACATTTTAAATCTCATATTGGTAGTACTATTATGTGCATTTACCAAATCAGGAATGAATGTGATGGACAATTGAAATCAGAAATTCTTTTATGGGCAGATTTTGAGTGCGGCCTTTTATTTTATATTAAAATGATCAAGCTTTCCGATATGGACCAGCTAAAGAGATCGATTAATTTGGAATTCTGTCTTTCCCGCGGTTTCACACTTGTGGTGTATATCAAATGAATAAACTTTCAAGCTACTTCAGTGTTCTTAGCTTTCAATCAAGACTACCATTTTATTAAGGAGAAGGTACCACTAGGATCCTGAACTATTGCTTCAGGTATAAATAGGCTCTTAAAGTATATTTGGGCTCAAATAAGCCCTCTAACTTTAATTTTTGAAACTAAGAGACACTTTTGTTTAAATTATTTCACACACTTGACAAATTGATTATCTTTTAACTTAATTTCTATTAAAAAACATCCCTAAATATTGAGTATAAAAAATATCCACGAGAAAAATAAAAATATTACAATGCAAAAGATTATTAAAAAAAGAAAGTAAAAAAGAGAAAATGATTAGTAAAGAAAAAATAAAAAATAATGAAAAAAAAAAAAAAAAAAGTTTGAAAGCATTTCAATTTGTACTTATTTCTCATCACCTACATGTGTGATATAGTTTGACGTTAATTGTATATCTTAATTTTACAAAAAAATTTCAATTACATTTTAGTTTTTTCTTTGTGGAATAAATTTATTCTACAATATATACCTAAGAAAATATAATGTATCATTCAAGAATATTTCCTTAAGAGTCATTTTAATTAAATAATTTAAAAATTGAAAATTTCAAGTTCAACATTATGTGATAATGATATCTAATTTATTTCATAAATTTCAAAAATTAAGCAAACAATGAACAATTAAGAAAATAAGTAACAGAAAGTGTTGTAACAATAAAAAAGACGACAGAAGGGTGTAAAAGGGTGACGACTTTATTTTTTATATTCAATATTTGAGGATATTTTTTAATAGAAATTAAGTCAAATGACAATCAATCATCAAGTAAATTATATAATTTAAACAAAAATGTCTATTTATTCCAAAAATTAAAGTTAAAGGACTTATTTGAGCCCAAATATACTTTAAGGGTCTATTTGTACCTAGAAAAATAGTTTAGGATCCGGTTTGCACATTTTCCCCTTTATTAATTTAGAACCCATACCAGTGAGTTCAATCATGATCAGAAGGACAAAAGGGTCATTTATGTGTAGCATTTCATACGATTCAATTTTAATCCAATAATGATCAGTGACAAGACGCTAGAGAGTGATTTCGATGTGGCATTCATACCATTCAACCAAACCATGACCAATGAAACAAGAGAGGCACTTTAGTGTAGCATTTCATTAAACAAAACGGTCAAAATTTATACATCGTAAGATTCAGATACCCTTTTGCCATCTCTTTTTCACCATTCATAGCCAGAAACGTTAGATGGGCTAAGAGGCTAGATGAAATATGGAAGTAGACTAGAATTTGATCACAATAGGCTAAATAAAAACATTACTATATGCCACTGTAGCAATTTTTGAGCTATGGCATTTCATATAATTCAATTCAATAATCAACGAAATGAACATAATAAGTCACTCATGTTTAGCATTTTATTAAAATACTTGAATTTCTAATGGTAGCCATCCATATCATTCAATGTTGCATTTCATATCACATTCAATCCAATGACAAAAGGGAATGGAAATGAGCCATTTCAGCATGGCATTGAACCAATCACAACAAAAGGGACCAGAGAGGCATTTCATATAATTCATATGGTACACCAAAGTGACGACAGTCATTTCAGTTTTTAAAAAATGAGAGAATGACTTAGGTGACGTTTGGTTTGAGGGAATTACAGGGATTAGCTGGAATTAGTCCCAACCTATCTGATGTTTGGTTCAAATGACTACATCCTAGGACTAAGTCCTGACTGGTTCGAATCCTGAGGTTATGGCTGGATTTTTCTGTGCAGCAATAGGACATCACAGAATTATCCCAGCCACAAAATGTTGAATTTTCCTTCATTTTTTACAAACAAATACTAAATAATCAAAGATTTAATGGCAATTTTAGATTTATCAAAGTGCAATGCAAACACAATAATCATTTATTCTGAGCAATGTACTCCTACAAACCAAACATAAATTTTTTTTTGATAAAAAATAATCCAAATAGTACAATCCGGATGAATCCTATCACAAACAAAATCTTGTAAAGCAAACAACACCTTACAGAACACATATCTAGAATAAGAATCATTCTATAAACACTGAAATTAAAGGGAGGCGATGGACTAGATATGAGGAACGGAATCAGTAAGTATTAATTCCACTATCATTCACTCTCCAAACCCAGCAAGCATATTTATAATAATACACATGTAACATAGAAGTATTCATTAAATAGAATGGAATTAACACTTCAATATTAGGAGAAACACATTCATACTATCTGAAAATATAATCCAACACTACTTGCACAAAACTAAAGATCAAATATCACACAGATGGCCAATGAACTTTATGATAATTGACTTACATGTCTAGAGTGAAAGGAAAAAAAACAAATTTATAATTCATGTAATATAACTAGCATATATGTTTATAAAAGAGAAAGACATGAACAGAACAGTAATAACGCAATTCTTTCTGAGAAGAGTAATTCATCAAGTCTATCATTCAATTTCAAAGAGTGCAAAACGGAAAATAACATCAAACTTAAAATGAAACCCTAGAAATCGTTCGATGCGGGCAAAGAACGGAAGCAGCCAAATCGGTAGATCTACTTGGATCTCTGCCTCATCTTTCGGCGCTTCCTCTTCAACCGCCTCATGCGCTTCTTCTTCCACTGTCATCCAAATAAACCGAAACAATTGTCTACATATCATACAAGTTCAACATAAAATGCATAAAGCAACAATTATTGTTGGTAAATGACACAAATTAACCACACATGATGCAAAACATGGATTCACGGTGTATAGCATATGTAGATTGAGATGAATTACCTTAGCTCTCATGGCTGTTGATAAATTGTTGTCAAACTGGCCAACTGCGAACGCCTCCCTCCGAAGTAGAAGATACGGGGACAACTTATTAAACCCTAGGGTTTGAGGAGTTATTTATAAGGACCTCGTTGTAAACGGGCCTCTTGGGCTTATAAATGTTTACAGAGGCAGGTCCAGTCCGTTTGAGGTCCAAACTCCAAATGTCCTCTCTTTTTTTACTTTTCATTTTTCTATTATTTGAAATTTTCTTTTAGACTTCATTTGGATAGAGTGATTTGAAATCAAGAAATTTAAGTATATATTTACACAAACTAAATGTTAAGCACAAGTGGGAGAAGTGAGAGGATTTCAAATTACTAGGTTTTGTTGGGTATATGAAATCATCTCACTTATAAGTAATATTTGTGTGAACAAAATTCATTCATTTAGTTTTTTTCTATTTTGATTTGTAAATATACGGTGTATTATCCACAAATTCATTAATTTCAAATGACTCCATTCAAATAGAGCCTTAATGAAACTATTATTTTATTTGTCGTGGAATGCTTTCCAATAAGGAATTATTTAGTTAGAATAAGATAGGGTAGGATGAAATAAATAAATTAAAATAAATTAATTAGAATAATCTATCAAAATTAATTTTATGAACAAACAAAGGATTAAATGTCATGCTAACAAAAATAGATTAAAATAAATTAATTTTTTTCGAAAAAAAAGTCCTGCTATTTGTTGGGTATATTCATATTCATGTATGGTAATCAGATTATTTACATGAACTCGATCCCGAATAATTGCCCACAAATTACATATAAAACTGACATTGATTTTATTTGTAGAAATGTACTTTCTCCGTTCGAAAATATCTTCACACTTTCAATTTTGGTCTGTTCCACAACTATCTTCACACCCCAAATTTAGAAATAACACTCAATATCAATACCCTCACAATATCAATTTTATTTAAAAAATGTTACTCTTACTTTATTATACTTTATTCTCTCTACTACACTTTATCTCATACAACCACCCAAAATACTCTTACACTTTTATTCTCTCTCTTACACTAATTTAAGTTTTCTTAATAAGCGTGTCTCTTCACATATGAAGATAGTTCCGGGCCGGTGGGAGTATTGTTTTAATAATACACCCCTTTTAATACAAAAATATTTATGCTGAGATAACAAGTTTTTTGCATTTTTGGTCCCATGGGACATGGGATGATTTGCAAACAGTCTCAAAACTATTCTTTGTGGTCCCAAGTTAATTTTTTTTGCAATTTTGGTCCCACATTTAACGGATTTGCATACTTAGTCCCAACATTTGACGGCTCCTAACGGCGAGTTCGTTAAATCAAATTTAAATTTAATTATAATACTAATTGACATTTAATTAACGATTAAAAAACTAATTAAACATATTACCCAAATTCGAATACACCCCTATCGCGTACACACCCCCTCCCCTCTAACTCAACACAAAATCGAAAAAGCCCTAACCCCTCTTTTGCTCCGCCGATTTGTTCCGACGAATTGCGCCGACGATTCGCACGAAAATTCGAATAGCCCAATGTTGCGTAGGAAAGAATTTAGCCAAATATGGCATTCCAAACTACGGTATGTTTGCCCTAACCCCTCTTTTTTACTTATTTTTTTTCAATTCGTTTTATTTTTAATTTTTTTGGGGTAAGTTTTTTCTGTTCTTTTTATGAAATTATTTTGTTGTGGTTATGTGTTGTTTTGATTAACTAGTGTTGTTTTCATTTATTGTTGAGTTTAAAACAAAACCGATTTCAATATGGCCTTGATTGTATTTTTTTTTTTTTTTTTCAATGCATAAAAAAAACTTCATTCAGTGCATTTTTTGTTTGTCTTTTTTTTTTTTTTTTTTTAGTGTATAATTTTTTTTTCATTCAGCGTATTTTTGGTTCATTTCAGGACTATATCACTTCCTAGATAGGTGTTACACCATACAACTAAAGCATGGTGGAATGCTTGTTGATAGTGAAGAATTGGGATACACAGGTGGTACTGTAAGTGCATTTGATTTCGTGGAGAGTAATAGGTGCACAATTAAATATCTTGATAGATTGTGTGAGCAGTTAGGATATCTAGAGAAGAAGGTTTATTATGGGATGTGGAAGGATGGCAAGATGCATTTGATTGAGGATCAAAAAGATGTAAATAGGTGCATCAATGCTGCAAAGGATAAGCAAATAACAATGTGGTTAGATTCTATAAAGTCTGATAATGTACCTAGTGATACTGAGGAGGAGGAAGAAGAAGTGTTGGGGGAAGTACAGTTCTACACTGATGAAGAGCTGCTCAAACTGAGGACTGAATTCATGCCTTTACCTAAGATTAAAGGAATGATATTGACTGGTGAAAGGAATCCAGATGATTTAGATGAAAAGTACATTCCATATGGTAGTAAGAAAAGAAGTCAAGCCCCCCTGATGGTGAAGCCCCCTTGAAGTAGTTCAAGCCCCCCTTGATTGTTAAGCACAGGTTGATTGCCAAGTCCACACTCCTCCACCTGAATTTGACAGCCTAGATGATACAATCCCTCCTGATATCCTAAGCCTTGATCAAACACCCCCTCTTGAAAGCCTTGATTAAACACCCCCTCTTGAAACAAAAAGCCCTGATATAATACCCTCCCCCCCCCTGAACTTAAAAGCCCTGATATAACACCCCCTCCTGATTTCCCTACTCAAACACCCCTTCCTGATAAGACTGCTCAAACACCACCTCCTGATTTCCCTGACCAAACACCATCTCTTGATATCCCTGATCAAACACCATGTCTTGATATCCCTGATGAATCACCCCCTCATAATATCCCTGAAGTATCACCACCTCTTGAAAGCCCTGATCAAACACCATCTCTTGAGAACCCTACTCAAACACAACATTTTGATCATTCAAGCAAGGGAAAGGACATAATGAGCTGTGATTCTGAAGAAGATGATATTGAATGGACAGAAGAGGAGTCTGAAGGTAATGTTATGCTTGATGACATTATATTTGCTGAGAATGTAGATAGTACAGCAGAATGGACATGCATTAGGAATAATGATCCTACTGATAATGATCCTACTGATAAAGAAGATTTAAGTGAAGAGGAAATGGAGTATGACCAAGAAGACTTTGATAGTGTTGATACAAGAACTGATGGTGAGACTGAAAATCCCAACAGAGAGCTGGTGTTCAGGCCATCCCAGACCAGGTATCCAGAGTTCTTCCTTGAACAAATATTTGCTACTAAGAAATTGTTCCAGGTATCCCAGACCAGGTATCCAGAGTCGAGGTGAGATTGATGGCAGAATTGATGATGCTTACTAGAAGATTTCTTTGCATCGACTCGGTTGGAGGTGCGACTCGGGTCGAGAATGGTGGTGAAATGGGTCGAGTTGAAATCAGCGACAAATCTGGAATTTCTCCTACGGTGGAGCACCACTGGTCTGTGGAATTGCGCCTCCGTCGATGGTGATGGAATCGCGGCTGCGCGCATTGATGTTAGCGTCGGGACGGCGATGAAGAGGACTGGCCGCAACGGCGTTGTTCACGGCGGTGATGGATGGGCGGCGCGTCGGCGTTGGGTCGTCGGCGGGTAGTGGTTGACGATGGAGAGAGTTTCGTCGGCGATGGGCACCGGCGGCGATGATGACTGTTGTTGGTTGTTGCAGGTTGGGGGAGAAACGGTGGTTGTAGATCTGTGAAACCCGATGGGGGTGAACTACTTCGATTTGTGGGTGCAGTTGGTGGGTGTACTGCCTAATCTGGTGGGTGTATGCGATTTTGGGTGCATCAGTTTGCTTTTTTCGCCGTCTCAACTTCGTTCGTCCGTGTTTCCTTCATACGAACTCCGAATGACTTGATTCTTTTTGCATTGCACTCGATTCATTGAATTGAATAAAATAGATATCCTTAATTTGCACTCAAACTTGACCTCAAACCTGCAATTTAAACTCATAATATCAAATCAGACAATTAAGTGCAATTGGACCAAATAATAGTGAATTAACTTGAAAATCATATCAATTTGAGACAATTAAGCACACAATTATCATGCAATAATTCACCATAATCAACAATGGTCAAAATCACACTATTCATTCTTTTCTAAGTGTGACACATTAGTGAATAACATGTGTTAGGTGTTTAATGCATCCATTCTTGATGCCAGAGACAAACCTATTCTAACACTACTGGAATGGATAAGAGAATATTTGATGACACTGCTAGAGAAGAAAAGAAATAGATGTGAAAGGCTATGGGAAGGGAATAAAGTGTGTGGCAAGATAAAGAGGTTTCTGAACTAGCAAGTGGAGGCCTCATCTCTTTGTATTCCATTAAAATCAAGTGATTGGTGTTATGAGATTTATGTCTATGATGATACAAGATATGCAATTGATTTGAGGGCAAAGACATGTTCTTGTAGGGAGTGGGATCTATTTGGAACTAGCGCAGATCCCGCGTGTTACGCGTGTTATATGAAATATAAAAATTTAAATTTTTTTTTTACATAAAAAAAGGTATTTTAAACTAAAAAGTATAGAATATCAAATTTTAATAAATTTTGTGAATTGAGGAAAGAATTAATTATAATAAATTGAAATTGCACAATTTTAGGAAATTAGTATCATTACAAAAAATTCAAAATTTCCATTTATATTAGGAATTTAATATAAACTTAACATTTATACAAACATATATAACATATTGACACATAAGTAAATTAAGTCAGCAAGAAGATGACACGTAAGCGAAATGAACCAAAAGATGACACGTGAGTGAAATCAACCGAAAGCCGACACCTCAGCAATTTTAAACTCCCTATTAGTATAATAGGGATACCATGTTGGCATGCTGTGGGTGCAATTTGTGCACAGAATGGAGATGTAGAGGACTATGTACACAGTTGTTACTCAGTTTGCACTTATAATGATGTGTATTCTCACAGTATTATCCCCATGAGTGGTGAAGAGTTGTGGAAGAAAACTGGTTACATACCACCATTACCACCTAACTTTGGCAAAAGAAGAAAGGCTGGCAGGCCTAAGAAGAGAAGGAGGGAAGAAGTTGGTTAAAGGGAACCAAAGAAGAAAAGGGGAGTTCAAATTATACCTAAACAAAAGTTCAAAGTCACTTGCAGCTTTTGTAAGGAGACTGGACACAATAGTAAGGGTTGTCAATGGAAGAAAATGACTGAGAATTTTATGAGAGATGCTGGAATTTCTGATCATAGTGAAGAAGATGTCAATCAACCTGAAGAAATGACTCAGGAACAAGACATTCCACCACCTACTCTTGACACACAAGATGATACTGAAAATGCAAGTGTTAATTTGTGTTTCTGAATTTAATCTCAATTTTTACAATTTAATGATAATATTTAATCTACATGTATAGGTTTCTAAGACCAAAAAGGCCACCACTGTGCAAGGCAGAAAAAAGTTGTCCATATTTTCAAAGAAAAGAGCTCTAAGTCGAAGAGTAGGAGAGTCATCCGAGAGTGCTCCTTCAGATGCAGCACTTGGAGTATTTACCCCACAGAGTTTCATTGGAGGACCAACTAAGATTGTTAAAGAAACTGTAAAACTTTATTTCCTTGCATATTAATTACATTTCTTACTTGTATCTTATTAACCTATTGTTGTTTACTTGACAGCATACTAAAAAAGCATACACTCCAAAGAGTTTCATTGGAGGAGGATCATCTGTGGAACCCACTAGTGATGGCTCAACTGTTGATGAAAATGGTATGAGGGTGACAACAATTGGAGGTAACAAATTTGTGACACAATCTAGTATCACAAGGGCAGCTAAGTCAAGGAAGAAGTAGGAGGCCCTTACTTTTTGTCTCTTTAAGCCATTACAATCTTAATATCTTTAAAACTTGAAACTTTAAAGCTTTTGATTTCAGATTGTAAGGGCTTAAATTGAATATTTTGATGGATCAGCCTGTGGTTGCTGATTTTTTTGTACATGGTAGTAGTATATCAGCCTGTGGTTGCTAGTTTTTTGGTACATGGTAGTATGTCAGCCTGTGATTTGCTGATTTTTTGGTACATGGTAGTATATCAGCCTGTGATTTGCTGATTTTTTTGTACATATACTAGTACATCAGCCTGTGTGCTGGTTATGGGCAGATTATTTTGATGGTTTAATGATGGTTTAGTGATGGTTTATTCATGATTGATGATTATTTTGTGTATATGTTAGTACATCAGCCTGTGTGCTGGTTATTTTGATGGTTTGCTCATTATATTTTTGATGATTTATTGATTCTTTAGTCATGTTTTATTTTTTTTGTGTATTGAAGATTTATTGCTGCTGGTTTAGGGTACAATAACTAGGGCATTACATTAGCTTTAACAGTGAGGTTAAAATAAAATACTAGGGCATTACATTGATTTAAAATAGGACATTACATTAGAATAGGTAAAATAAGAACTAGACATCATAAGGACTAACCAACATAATAACTAAACTAACCAAACCACTTTAATGTGCTAGGTTTAACAATGACAACTAGTGCAACCAAAACAAGTTTAATAGCACTGATTAGTTGCATGATTTCTTCAGTCAAAGCCTTGATTTCTTCCACCAGTTTCTTCATCTCCAGAGTCATCTTAGTGTTGGTGTCTTCATTTTGTTGTTCTTCTTCATTATGTTCATCGGCCCACATAAAGAAATCACATCCACCACCTCCACTTAGTGAGTCTGGACAGTTATGAAATAACATTCCCCTGCTTCTAGGCTTTTGAGAAACATACGTACGACAAGTCTTTCCACAATAGGAAACAAGGTTGTGTCGAACTCGGGAAGAAGACGAAGAAGACATAATTTTTCAAGTTGATATATTTGCTTTTGATGTATTTTTGGTGTTGAAAATATGTTATATATATAAGTTATGTGATGAAGGACCTCCCAAAAGTTTTTGATTTTTTTGTGGATTTTCCCACCAAAAAGTTCCTATGGGACCATTTTTTATTGTATTTGGTATTTGGTGTATTTAATGTTTTGAAAGTTATGAGACCGAATATGCAAGTGTTTAATTAGTTAATCAGTTTTTAATTAATGTTTGTAACGTATGGGACCAAAAATGATAACGGTGTTTTGACAGCTCTGTTAAATGTGGGACCAAAATTACAAAAAAATTAATTTGGGACCACAAAGAATAGTTTTGGGACTGTTTGCAAATTATCTCATGTCCCATGGGACCAGAAATGCAAAAAACTCCAAAGATAACTATATCACATCTGTGTTAAAAAAAAAAAAATCACATCAATCGAATATAAAAATACAAAATATTTAATACTTCTCTAACAATTTTTACTTTATTTGAATAAAAATTATTAAGGAAAATCTTGTTTTTCATTATGTTATTAATTTTTTAAAGATTATATGCTCAACTCAATTAATTTACCTAAACACTTCAATCAATTTTATTTTTTCCTGCTGCGAAATCATTGGGCTTGACACGAGTTAAATCACGCTTTCTTTGAAAAACTCCTACTCGGATTTTGTGAATGCTGTTAACTCTTGGCCGAGATCATAATGGAATCGGAATCCATGGAAATTGATCGAGTAAAACCCCCGTTTACAGGTGGACATAATAAGTTTGTATAGTATTTTCTTGTCTAATGAATTTATTGCAATTCTTTATTATCTGTTCCCCATTGTTTCTGGTTTTGCGAAGGAGAAGAAAAGAAAGAAATCAAGCCAATCTTGTTAGTATTGATGGGCCTTCCGGGAAGTGGAAAATCTACTTTCTGTGATGAAGTCATGAAAATATCTTCCCGCCCTTGGGCGCGCGTTTGCCAGGTTTTCTTACATTTTACACAATAGTCACCCTGCAAGTGTTTGTTGAAATGCTTCAATGTATTTTGAATATCCTTGTCTGCTGTTTGCACATTCCATACTTCGTTTTTTCTGTTTATGTCTTTCCAGTGAATTTGCCCTAGATATTGTTTTGTGTTGTATCTTCTCCGAACTGTTGTGCAAATGTTGCTGAGATTGCTGCTTGTTATATGTGATATGATTGAAGACGGTTTGTTGTTTACTGAATACTTTTACCTTTCTCTTGTAATGTAGGATACTATAAATAAAGGTAAGTCTGGGACGAAAATCCAGTGTTTATCGGCTGCAGCTAGTGCCTTGAAGGATGGTCAAAGTGTTATTATAGATAGATGTAACATTGATAGAGGGCAGAGGACCGACTTTCTGAAGCTTGATGGCACACAAATAGAAAAACATGCTGTTGTGCTTGATCTTCCATCCAAGCTTTGTATTTCTCGTTCTGTGAAACGTACCGGACATGAAGGCAACTTACAAGGCGGGAAAGCTGCTGCAGTTGTGAATCAAATGGCATCGAAGAAAGAACTTCCCAAACTGAGTGAAGGGTTTAATCGGATTACATTTTGTCAGGATGAGAAAGATGTCAAAGAAGCCATCAATGTGTATGGTTCTCTTGGCCCATTAGAATCTCTTCCCTCTGGTTGTTTTGGACAGAAAAAATCAGATGCCAAGATTCAAGTTGGGATTATGAAATTTCTTAAAAAAGCAGAACCCCCGAGAACTGGGTCAGAGTCAACTGCTCATCAGAAGCTTATTCCCAATGATAGCTCCAGCAGGAAAGATTCTGGTCCTCAGGGAACAAAAATGGGTTCTCTTCCATTTGGTGATGCTCTTGAGGAGTTAGAAAAAGGCAATGAATTGGATACAAAATCTACTTCTGGTGGCGCTGATGCTGACAGTATCCCAACTTTGGCGTTTCCATCTATTTCTACTGCAGACTTTCAATTCAATCTTGAAATGGCATCTGACATTATTGTTGAAAAAGTTGAGGAATTTATCAATAGGATTGGAGAGGCTAGACTTGTTTTGGTAGATTTATCTCATGGATCAAAAATATTATCCCTGGTTAAGACTAAGGCTGCTCGGAAGAATCTTGACTCTCAGAAGTTTTTTACATTTGTTGGAGATATAACTCGACTCCGTTCTCAGAAAGGTTTACATTGCAGCGTAATTGCTAATGCTGCCAACTGGTGAGTCTGCAAACTACACAATTTTTTTTTTTTTCATCGGGCAAAGGGTAACTCGAACCCATGACCTTTGGGTCATAGATAGTGGAGCTCTAACCACATGAACTATACCACTTCATCCTGCAAACTGCACAATTGGTTGAACAAGTAATTAGAAATTCATTTTACAACACTTCTGCATGATTTTCTGTTCTCATTTCCGTCATAGAATCTCCTCATTCTGCATGATGTTTGTTTCTTCAGCAATTATCTGTGCCTTATATTTTCTCTTTAATCTGGGAGGCAATTGATTTTGAAAATGTTCCAATGCACTTGAGGAAAGCTACAAAGAATTGAATTCATGATGGTATATTGAGAGGTTGCTGGTCCAAAGATCAAAGAAGATCCTCATACAGGTGTTAGATCTCTATGAATAAACTATATCTGAAGAATAGACAATAGGGCCACAATTTGTGCATTTACCCTTTCAACATGCCCTTGGAAATAATGCCATTTACCATGTTCAGAAGTCCTAAGAAAAATTACGCAATTCAGTATTGTAGTGTCAATTGTTATCCAATACGAGCATATTCTAGTCACATGCTGTGGAGCATAATGATAATGATAATGAATGTAAACCATCTATCTTCTTTGTTTACCTTTGGAGTTCAATGTTCCAATTCATAATTATGATCCTTGGTTGCATTTCAGGTAGATCATCTGAAATTTAACTTTGTGCAGGCGTCTAAAACCAGGAGGGGGAGGTGTAAATGCTGCTATTTTTAGCGCAGCAGGTCCAGAGCTAGAAATTGCAACTAAGGAAAAAGCTGTGACCCTTAAGCCTGGAAATTCTGTCGTCGTACCACTTCCTTCATCATCTCCTTTATTTGCTAAGGAAGGTGTGACCCATGTCATACATGTTCTTGGACCAAATATGAACCCCAAGAGACCGGATTGTCTTGAAGATGATTATACTCAAGGATGCATGATACTACGTGAAGCATACTCATCACTGTTTGAAGGGTTTGTTTCTATAATTGATTCTCATGGAGTAAGAAGATCATCAGGATCTGGTGTTATCCAGGAGGTAATCCCTAAAAATGAAGATCAGAAGGCCAAAAGGGGAGCAGTTTATGAACTTGAGAACAACAAAAAGAGCAAGGGATTTCAGCAGGATGCTAAACTTGATGTAAGCAATGAGATCAAGGGCAAAAAAGTCGACACAACCAAGGCCTGGGCTCCATGGGCTCAAGCTCTTCACAATATTGCTATGCATCCAGAAAATCATAATAACATTGTTCTTGAGGTATCAGATGATGTTGTTGTGATCAATGATGCTTATCCAAAGGTATTTCTCTCTCTCCTTCATCCCTTTCTCTCTCAACGAAGGGATGAATGAAGATTAATTGAAAATTTTCTCCTTATGGATGCTGCAGGCACAGAAGCATCTCTTGGTCATAGCACGAGTTGATGGTCTTGACAGCATTGCAGATGTCCACCATGAGCACGTCTCATTATTGAAGAAAATGCATGACGTTGGCATGAAATGGGCAGAAAAGTTCCTCCATGAAAATAAATCGCTGTTATTCCGTCTTGGATATCATTCAGTAAGTTTTGTTCTAACTCAGTGAATCTTTAATGAATTTAAAGGTGTAATTGAAGAAAAAATGTACCTCATAGCCCCATATATTGAACTCTAATGAATTTAAGTGTGATTGAAAAAAAAAATGTAGCTCGTTGTATTTTCTTCCTCAAGCTATAGAAGCTGCTGATAAAATGTTAACTAGTTCTGCAGCAAGGTTGTGAAGAATGCATAGTTCCAGATTGGGGGAGGGCGGAGATATTCTTCCTGAAATTATTATAAAAACTGCAATAATGAAAATTATTGTTTTCAATCTTCACTTGCAATATGTGAAAATTTATCAGACTAAAAAATAAGAAATGGAAAGTATTGAAGAGCAAAAGATAAAATTGTTTAAATCTCCTCGCAGGTCCCTTCAATGCGGCAGTTGCACCTTCATGTGATTAGCCAGGACTTTGAGTCAAGTCATTTGAAGAATAAGAAGCATTGGAACTCCTTCAATACTCCATTTTTCGTGGATTCAGTTGATGTGATGAAGGAAGTCGAAGACGTCGGAAGTGTTACGTCAAAAAATGATAAGTTCATGGCCATGGAACTGCGGTGCCATCGCTGTCGAAGTGCACACCCCAACATGCCTCGACTCAAATCACATATTACCTCTTGTCGTGCCCCTTTCCCTGCTCCTCTACTCCAAAATGGTCTACTTGTTTCCTCTCAAGGTACTTCTCCCTGTTAACTTTTAATCGACTGCAAGCACATATTAACCTTTTCTTTTTTTCCTTGATTTAGACGCCTTGGCTGCTTTATCTATTTAACTGTCACGTAGTTCTTGAAATCATTTGGAAATTTAGCCACGGTTGAAAACTTGAAATTATCTTACTTGGGTTGAGATCGAAACTATATGTTCGAATACAGGGGCACCGTTTTGGCCATAATATAGCCTATAATTAGGCTTCTATCAGTTTTACTCTTTATTTCACCAATATATACTATTTGACAAGATTTTGTATGCATTAGGTGCACGGTACAACTAAATGCATTTTTAAACAGTATCAATTGTTTGTGTTAAACAGTTACAGCTGAACAACTGTAACTATTAAGTGAAAATATTTGATGTTATTTAAAAATGCACTTAAATTTTTTGGCTGTAACTATTAAGTGAAAATATTTGATGTTATTTAAAAATGCACTTAAATTTTTTGGTGCATAAGAGACTTTTTCATTCTATTTTTATGGACCACAAGATAGATTCAGGTTCAGGATATTTTTACTCGACGCGGTAACAGTGCTAGCGTTTTACTGAATTGAATTCAAAATATTATATGTATATATATACACACACACGATGGTATTTTTAACAAATTCGGATTTTTTTTTTTTTTTTTTTTTTTGACTGGGAGAAGATTTTTTGTCGAAAAATATGTATACAGATACTTCGTGCTTGGATACCAGATGGCCTACATATTCTAATCAGGCTACGTGGATACCAGATGGTCCTCATATTTTGATGTTTTTGGTATAAATCGTGATTAATATCTTTAATTAGCTAAACACATTTCACCCGTCTTCCGGAAGATACTTGGACATAATCGCGATTTCACGGACAAGGCATGAAATTGTTATGCGAGTAGTTATCATTTTATTTTGTCCTCTTCCAAATGAGAATAGAGGATCCATTTTTAATCCGTGAAATCACGTCAATTATGCATTCACAAATTTATTCCAACTAGCAAAGCATCAAACGTCCAAATCAAATGGAGAGGGAATTCTAGACAGGACAAGAAGTAGTCACATGAATCTCGCACCATGCGTCTAACATCTAAGTAGGTTATTGACTTCTACTGCTACTAATTGATTTGTATCTTATTTTATATAAATATTTAATACGTTGTGTCAATATAATTTGAAATATTATACAAAATACAATTAAAAATTGAGGCTACATTTCAAGCCTCTACAGAAAAAGATAGACCGAACTACACGTGGCCTTTTCAAAGACGACGCGGTTTGCATAATGATGTTACATCTCCTGTTACATTAATTAGATTTGCGTTACGTGTACATACATCAAAATTTACAAATAAGAGAATAACATCCTAATATAATCGTATGTACACGTGACGCAAATCTAATTAATGTAACAGGAGATGTAACACTATTATGTAACAAGAGATCCTGTGTGAGATAACGTGCCAATTCTTTCCCACAACATGTAACTTCCAATGAATGCTACGCCCACCATTTATTTTACATGCACTTATATAAATGTACATAATTATAGAGAACAAAAAGTGAATACAAAATTCATTGTAATTTATAGGTAAAGTATCAACGAAACTCACATGTAAACCAAGGTTTATCAATGTTCACATTGATGTTCAACAATACTCAAGGTAATACAGCCGCGTGATGAGGAATTGTACCAACTTTCACAACAAACGGAAGGAGATGTAAATTAATCGGAGATTCAACTAGTCTACTGAGGGTTAGGTGGGCGGCTGTTAGCTGCAGAGACCCTCGATCCCCATTCCAGAAGTTCTTTGCTCGTATCGTCTTTGTGAACAATCACTTCTATGAAACACAAGCAGTCTTTCTTGGCTCCTGTGGCCGTATCAATTGCTTCAATCAGATCTTCTTCGCATCGAACCTGAACAGAGAATTTGAGTTAAATTGGAATGATTTGATTTAGTAGCAGATACAGTATACAGTGGGATTGATTAACCTTAGTTGTCCAACAATTGCCTTCCCCATTATGAATTGCATCAACAAACGCCGTGTAGTTCCAGTTCTTGATCACATTATAAGGTCCATCATGGATCTCCACCTCGATCGTGTAACCACCATTGTTTATCAGAAAGATGATCGTGTTTTGGCCACTTCGGAGCATCGTTGAAACGTCCTGAGCTGTTACCTACGACCATTGTGTTCAATTGTCTTTAGCACACTTTTTGTGTCAAAATTATGCCACAAAATGGAGACACCATATACCTGAAAGCTTCCATCTCCAATGCAAGCAATCACTCGCTTATTGGGTACACCCTGTGCATACCCGAGAGTTGCCCCAACTGACCAACCAATCGATCCATATTGCATTTGAAACTCGTACCTGCGAAAACAAAGTTTGCATCGATAAAAAACTGCAGGAAAATCAATCAATAATACCAAGAATCACATGGGCTAACCCGCATCCTTGTGGTAATTTCAGTTTCTGGCAATTAAACCAAGAATCGCCCGTCTCAGCAATGACAGCCGTCTCTCCGGACAACATCCTCTGTATATGCTCAAACAGAACATTTACCCTCAAGGCCTCATTTGGCGCACATTTCAGGGGATGCCCTTCAGGAACATAAATCCTGTGGTAGTTCTCATAAGCAGTTTTATTACACTTGAGCCTTTTCGAGAGGGCAATCAAGAAATCCTTCATTAGAACACACCCAAAAGCTGGCCCGTTTCCAACAACCACGCGATTGGGCTGCACGATGATTGCTTTCTCTTTCTTGAGAAGCAGAGAGTACCCTACTGAACTGTAGTCATTGAATATAGGTCCAGCAAAGATATAAGCATCAGCTGATTCCACAATTTCAGCGCAGAAAGCAGTGCTTACGGCCCCCCAGTAAGTTCCGATGAAATGGGGGTGGTGCTCCGGCACCATTCCTTTAGCTGACGGCATAACTGCGACTGCGTAGCCACAGGCATCCGCTAATTCGGTGAAGGCGTTGCCAGCTTTTGCGACACGGAGTTTTGGCCCTCCCACCATCACTGGTTTCACGGCCTTGTTCAAGAACTCGGCTGCTGCTTCAACCGCAGCTTCTAGGCCCATTTGATTACTCAATCTACCAACATAGAAACAAATATTTTGATTTCTTAGAGAATAAATAGTTGCTCATTGCCCTAACTGACCAATTTTGTGTATCTAAGAATATATTTCAATGATCTTCAACCAAACCTGGCTGAAACCGAAGCTTACTTTGGTGAGAGAGAAAACGGAACAGGCTCACGGCTAAACGTCGGATAAGGAATCGCCGGCAAGTTGCAGCCTATGCTTATGTAAACTGGTTTACTCTCCTTTAACGCCGTTGATACTGCCGTATCAATTAATTCATGTGCATCTTCCAAATTATTCACCACCGCCTAAAATCAACAAAAACAGGGTAAAGCTAATGTAATCTCGGCATATATTTCATACTTATAAATTTGGATTCAACTTATTTGGTTCTACATATGGTGATAATGATATCATGCCTACTCTATCTACCTGATAGCAAGTAACCGTCTGAAAGCAACGCAACTCCTGGGTAAAATCTGGTAACCCGATCGTGTGGTGTAGGATCCGGTTAGTACCATAATCATTCGAATTCGGACCTCCAACGATACAGATCACCGGAAGATTCTCGCTGTAAGCTCCCGCAATTGCGTTGAGGACACTCAATCCTCCGACGGTAAACGTCACAACACATGCGCCGACTCCTCGAGCCCTAGCGTAGCCGTCAGCAGCGTAGCCGGCGTTGAGCTCGTTACAGCAGCCGACTAAGTTGAGCCCCGGCTCCGCAATGAGATGATCAAGCAGCGTCAAGTTGAAGTCGCCAGGAACAGAGAAGACATCATTGACGCCTATCTGCACTAAGCGGCGAGCGAGGTGGCGGCCAAGCGTGGCCTCACCGGAGTTATACATGGGAGTGATGGCGCTAGGTTGGACGGCGCAGACGACGCCGTTTGAAGGCAGGGAGCCGACGGAAGTAGACGTGTCGGGATTACAGGTGTCCAGCGAACCTATCTTTGTCTCCATTGTGGGAGCGATGAATTTGGTAAGAGTAGTGTTTGGTTATGAGGATAGTAGGAGGAAGGGGAAATTGGAAATTGGAATATGGTAGATCAAGATTCTGCTTTAAACATGAAATGATGGAAGTTTGCGAGAAATGACTAAATGGGGAGTAAATTTATGCGGGGAGAAGGGGGGTTAAAACGGGGGGCGGATTGGTATACCAAGGCGGCAGGGTGTTGTTTGGGGAGGAAGATTACTTTAAATTGTTTTCCAATTGGCATTATGTGGGGGAGGGTGGGTATTCTAATCTGTTTTATATTCTTATTCACTTTTTTTTTTTTTTTTTAAATTCAATATTCTTATTCACTTGAACAGTTATTCGTGTCATCGTGTGCGGTCACTTGTTGGAGAATAATTAATCGTGAGTCCGGAACCAAGAAAAAGAATAATGAGTAAATTCTTCTACTGCTATTCTCAAGAATACTGATAACTTTTACTCCCTCCGTCCCGGAGAAGCCTTCACAGGAGGCATGACACACTTTTTAAGAAAATTTACTTTATTAATTTTGTTGACCAAACTTTTAAGGGTAGTCTTGCCAATTCATTGTGTAAATGGAGAGAAGATTAACCTTATACTTAAAGTTAATCATTCCCACCAAAATACATAAGTGACATAATTGAACTGTTCATACATACGAATACATATAATACTGTTCATACGTACGAATACATATAATACTGTTCATAAATACGAATATATATAATATTGTTCAGAAATAAATAATCAAATTACATATTCATAATACTGCTAAAAAAAACTTGTCCTAAATACATGTTCAAAATAGTGAGGGAATTTAAAATTGCCCTCAGAATTTTAATTCATTATAAGGCTGGAAAAAATTTAGAAGTTCAACAAAGTTTCAGCTTTCCCTCCAAAATTTCCCCCTTGAAGCTGTCATATCTCACCTAACCTGTAGAATTCACAAAAAATCAGCAAGTTTTCCCTCCTAAATGCATCAATAAATACCCTTAAAACATCAATAAATGTTCACTCCTTAGAATTAAATGATCCAACAACCAATTTAAAATGTCAAACACAAATGTCAATCTGACATTAGTTCAAAAGAACACAATAGCACAATTCCTCATTGCAAATAGTAGCAATGGGTCAGTACATTATGGAAAAGTTGGAGAGGCAGCTGCTATGTTTGGGGTTACAAAAAGGACAGTGCACTACATTTGGCAATATGCAAAGGAGCAAATGTTAGAAGGCATTCCAGTCAACTTGATATCAAAGAAGAAAGGTATTCCAAAGAAGAAATCCTTACAACTTGATGTTGATTTCATGAAAAGCATAGCATATGAGAAAAGAAGCACAATTAGAAGGCTTGCAAGGGAACTAGGTATGAGCAAAAGTAGTGTTGGTAGACTGGTGAAAGAAGGGGATATCAGAGCACATACAAATGCTATAAAACCAGAGCTTACAGAAAAGAACAAGCTGCAAAGGATCAAATTCAGTTTGAATGCTTTGTCACTTGATAGGGAAAAAAACACAGTCAAGTTTTCAGGCATGTACCATGTAGTTCACATAGATGAGAAATGGTTCTACATGTCAAAGGCCACTGACATATATTACATGGTTCCAGGGGAAGAGGAACCACATAGATCATGCAAGTCAAAAAAGTTCATACCCAAGATAATGTTTATGGGGGCTGTAGCTAGGCCACAACAAACAATTGATGGGCAGCAAGTATTTGATGGTAAAATAGGTATTTGGCCTTTTACATTCAAAGAACCAGCAATCAGAAACTCTAAGAATAGAGCAAAGGGGACTTTGGTTACTAAACCAATAGAGTCAATCACAAAGGAGGTCATTAAGGGGTGCCTTATCAATCAGGTACACTAAATACTGTTAGACTTTAATGTCATCATACAGTTTATGCATAAATAAGTCTCCTAACTGTACATAAATGCAAATGTTAGTGACATTAATATGCATATTTATGCTATTTTCAGATCATACCAGCTATTAAAACCAAGTGGCCTTCTAATGCAAGCAAGAACATCATTATTCAACAAGACAATGCCAAACCACACATAAGCAACAATGATCCAGAATTTAGGGCAGCAACAAACTCAGATGGGTTTAACATCGTCCTTGTTTGTCAACCCCCAAACTCACCAGACACAAACATCTTAGATTTGGGATGGTTTAGGGCAATACAATCACTGCAAGTTGAAACTGCTAGCTACAATGTTGATGATTTAGTGAAGAATGTTTTGAGGTCATTTGATAACTTATCTTCTATTTCACTTAACAATGTTTTTCTGACCCTACAGTCTTGCTTAGTGAAAATATTGAAGTGCAAGGGACATAACAAGTATAATGTGCCACATATGAGCAAAGCAAGACTCATCAAGGAAAATAGACTTCCAACAAGTTTACAGGTTGATGAAGTGTTAGTGAGGGAATGCATACAGCACTTGGTTGAAGCAGGTTAGATTGATGGGTTTAATTATGACATAGGTGGTCTAATGTTAGATTTGGGCCTTTAAATTAGGATAATGGAAGTCTTTTTGCTTAAGTAGGAGTTTTTAAGCTGACTTATTAATTTTTTGATGATTACAGCATAAACATAGGATGTTATTAATGTCTTTTTGTTATAAATACGGGTTGTTTAAGCTGTAATCAAACATATATGTAGCTCAATCATGGTGGGCAACATCCTTATTAATGATAATCAATTTATATTTGTTGAGATCATGGTGGGAAACAACATTAACCTCCCTAGAAATCTCAGATTTCTAATTATCACAGTACACGAGAAACACAAAGAATTCTTACCATCGGCCACCCCAATAATTTCTTTTCTCAATGAAAAACATTAGTTGCATTACACAAAAGTAAACATAAACCCCAAAACAAATTATGCAATAAATCTCAGATTTCTAATTATCACAGTACACGAGAAACACAAAGAATTCTTACCATCAACCACCCCAATAATTTCTTTTCTCAATGAAAAACATTAGTTGCATTACACAAAAGTAAACATAAACCCCAAAACAAATTATGCAATAAATCACAAAGGGGTTACATAAGGCAAACTAGAACAAATAATAGAAAGACATAAGCCATTATCTTCGTTTACAACATTAAAGCCCATAAAATCCAACAAATGCAATAAAATTATGCAATCAAAAAAGCGCATAATGGACACAGACACATATATTTGCTGACCTTTTTCTGCATGCTGGGAAGCAACATTCGCCAATTCATCCCAGAAAGTCAAGTTAATCCTGAATAATATCATCAAATCAAATTAGAAACATTGTAAAGGAACATGAAAATAAAATGAGAACATATCAAGGTAGATTAACTAAAAGACTAATTTAGCCTTTGCAGATTAACAGGCAATATGTCCTATTTCAAATCCTATTTGTCCAACCAAAATCTGAAATCAAACCAATGCCGAAAAATTTAAGTGTAGCCCCTACAAAATTGTGAAGTTATAGTAAATCAAGCACACAAGATCATCTCTTTACTAGCTCAACTAGTAATCATAGTAAGTTGTTTTAAAGATAGTGTAGGTCAGTAGGTCTAGGATGGAAAATATTCCTATTCACTAGACAACCTTTGAAATGACCTCATCTTCCTAAGCTAGTGTACTTTGATCACAAAAAAGAATTAAGTGCCTTAATACACATGTACTTATCAAATCATTGGCAAAATTCACAACATTTACCATATGGACTTCTATTGAAACACGGGAAAGTGGAATTAAGAGGTGAAATTATGTATAACTGCAATATATTTAAACAAACCTAAAGAGTAACTTTCAAAAAAAAAATATTTATCTATTGTCAAATGGAGCATTCATAAAGTGCCAAAATTACCTGGCCACATGCCAAATATTAATAGCTAGGTAAATGGGATTGAGATAAAAAAAAATAGACACTGTTCTCCCGTCACATTATACAAGGTTCATAAGCAAGCAGTTCTACAGCAGAGCTAACATAATTAAAAAGGAAGATGTATGTTGAAAGTCCAAAGGAGAGTATCCATAGTCTTATTTTCCTTTCAAGACTATAGATAATAAGATTCCTGACCTCCACATTCTTTCCAACTATGAATCTACAAAGTAAAACAATCTCCAACACTAGTATACAACTCCGAAAATGCAACCAGCCATGCTCTTTCTCATGAGCCTCTAATATCCTTTACATACAGAAAATTCTTTTGCAAAACTCAAAAGAGATGACACATATCCTACCTCTATATGCATCCTCTCAGTTGGACAACATAACACCTCTACACTTGTAGGTATAAACAACAATCGAAGTATAACACCTCTACACTGATGCTGGTAATGCTGGAACGGCAAACTGGTGAGCTTAGCCACGATGTTTTGGGTTTAGGGTTTTCATTGGCCTCAGAAAATAGCAAAAAAATAGGAAAAAATCTGAAATATAAAAAAAAAATCTGAAATATAAAAAAAATCAGAAAACAAAACAAATCGTACCTGAAGCGGTGTTAAGGTTTTCATTGGCCTCAGAAATTTCATCATCGGCCCAACCATCGTTTAAATCGGACTTCCTCCCCACAAAATCGGACAAATCACCCACGAATTTGTGCAAATCCGCCACAAATTCAGACACATTCACTACAAACCAAGACAAATTGACCAATTTGCCAATATCTTCATACAAATCGACCATGCTATCATCACAATCGGATAAATCCACCATTGATGGATCGATATCAGTAAACAAAAAACTATCATCATAGAGAGCTTTTATACGCTTATTTTCATGGATAGATAGAGGGAAGTCGTCTGAATCCGTATCGGAAACTACGAGAGATGCCAGATCCGACTCATGTGCATCATCGTTGGACGACATCTTCTCGATTTTGGAGTAGTGGGAGTGAGAGAGACGGAGATCCGGTGTGGGAAGGGAGGGAGACGCTAGGGTTTCAAGAAGAATCGAGAACTCAGAAGAACAATCGAGGAAGAAAATAGGTCAATACGTGATACAAAAAGTGCGTAAGTATTTGGGTATTTGAGTATTTGGGCTTGGGTTTATACTTGTAATCTGAATGGATTGGGGTTAATTATGGGTTTTAAAGTCTTAAAATATGAATTAATATGTTAAAAATGGGCTCAAATCTGATGGCAATTTTGAAATAAAAGTGGTATTGTGAGGGTGTTATATTTTTAAGTTATTTCCATTTTAAGGGTGTGAAAGGTATTTTGGGACGTCCCGATAAGGAAAGTGTGAAAGCTTCTTCGGGACGGAGGGAGTAACATTTTGTAATATTAAATTTATGTGATCTATGATAGAGATGGATCTCTAATATCTATTACTACAACATATACTGACGATGTCCGTTATGGATTTAAATTACCATTTATTTGATAAAAAAAATATATATTATTTATAATAATTGATGCAATATGATCCTACTTTCATCCCATAAAAGTAGATTTATAAATTTTTTAATACATATTTGTTGTTATACCGATTAGGTCACTCGATAATCAGGTTTTTGGATGTCTAATCGGCCTGTTTAGTAGGTTGGATTGATAGATATTGAATGCTGATGATTGACAATTAATATATAAGCATTTATGAACAATGATGAGGAAAATAAGTGCAGAAAGCAGTAAATGCAAAGAGGTTTGCTGGGAGGGTGAGTCTCAGGCTTAAGGTTGTATATTTTTCGATCCTTGTTATTGTGTCTTTGTAGGTCTTATTTATACATGCCAAATGACGGCTCATAAATCCCGTAAAATCGGGTGTATTTAATGTAAATGTATAGAATTAAATGCGCTTCAGGAGGTACTGTACGGACGTGCAGGTGTTTGGTCCTCTCAGTGTTCTCCACGTGGCAAAGTTGGGATCTCCTGCGGCGGCGTGATCTTTTCCCTTTTGAGGCATGGCGCTCTCTGACTGCACCCTGCCCCAGAATATCTCTCCTCCGTGGGGGAGATACTGTCTTGGGTTGGTCGCTCCTCCGTCTTCGCTAAACCGTCCCCGCGTGGTGGGTCTAGGGATGGAGGAAATACCGAAAATACCGATATACCGACGTTACCGTGCCGAAAAATACCGAATTTGCGGTATACTGAAAATTTCGGTACGGTATCGGTATAGGATTTAAAAATTTTCGGTATTTCGGTATATACCGTAAATATTTCTTTAAAATAATTATTTAATTAATTTGTTTATAATTTAAATAATATAATAAAGAAATGTACAATAATAATTTTTTTTAATTAATTGTTCGGTATGAACGGTAAATCGGTATGATTCGGTGTGGACGGTATAATCGGTATGGTCGGTATAGTCGGTATGATTCGGTATGAACGGTACGGTAAGGTATACCAAAAAATCGGTACGGTATGCGGTATGAATTTTTTTAATACCGAAAGTTCGGTATACCGAAATTTCGGTACGGTATCGGTATGTTTTTTATAAATACCGAAATTTTCGGTACGGTATACGTTATTTTCGGTATTTTCGGTATACCGTACCGATCCATCCCTAGGTGGGTCGTCCTTGCGAGATCCTGCGGAGCTGCTCGGTGGACCTTGTTTGTTGCTCACTGAGTCTATAGGGGTGCTCGCATGGTCTGGCGAACTCCGAGCATTAGTCCTTTGCTTATTCCCATGTCACACCAATATTAAAAAATGAAAGTTATTAAAATACTAAATTATTGTTTTGTTCTTCCATTTTATCTTTATATCTATTTATTTTCTCGTGATTATTACTACAAGATAAATATGATTCGAAAAATAATAAGATATATTAAATAGAACTCGAGATAAAAATAATTAAATGGTTTATTTCACTTAACCACCGAATTTCTCAATCTAGTGGGAGACTTTAATGTAAATTTGTATTTTTAGGAAATAATTGAACTGCAAGTAGGGGTGAGAATAGGCCAAGCTACCCGACAGGGGCCTACTGTCTGGCCTACTAAAGCCTAGCTCGGCTCGTTTAATAAATAGGCCAGACTCAGACCTTTTAAGAAGCATATTTAATTAAATAGGTCAGGCTTGAGCTTTTTCGTAGGCCTTTTAAGCCTAACAGGCCGACCTATTTAACTATATATATATATATATATATATATATATATATATATAATAGTATAATATATTATATTTATATTTATATATAATAATATATATGTAATATATGACATACAATATACATTATAATTTTTGAACTACTTGAAGATTTTGTTATTGCTTTTGTAAATTAATAATTCTTGGTATGTTAATTTTATTTGTATTTTGAGTTTTATAGTGTTTACGATGTAATGTAACAAGTGTGATTTTTTAAAATTTGATGAAGAATTCTTTAAAAAAATAAATTGATGAAGAATAGAAAGGTTACAACAAATAGACCTTTAAAATGCTTTCAGGTCTGGCCTATTTACTAAAGAGGTCAGGTCGAACCTTAAAAAAAAAGTCTATCATAGATAATAGGTCAGACTCAGGTCTAAAAGTTATATAATAGGCCTAGTCTTTCTTAAGCAAAACCTGATCTGGCCTGACCTATTCCCACTTCTAATTGCAAGAATGAATAGTCGGAGCCAAAAGGCAATTTTATGTTTCCTTTTTCAGAATATTCAAGAAAAAACAATTTTTACTAAACTGGCCCGGATGTCTCCTTTTTCTTCACTTTCCACTTCTAATTCGCACTCTTTGTGTTTTGCTTTAAATAAATAAAGATTTTTAGAGCACAAATGGAGGAAAAAAAAAAAAAAAAAAAAGGTTTGCTGCCCCTCCTCTTAGTCCTGTTTTGACATATGTTTTATCCTATAATTTTTTTTTTCATTACACAATAAACTTCACATTCTTAATAAAAAAATCTCCAACATGTTAATAAAGAGTTGATTTTTATTTAGGTGTCAATTTATGATGAGTTTTACTTATGTGTTATTTATTTGTATTTTCACTATTTGTGGTGAATTTTGCTTATGTGTCATTTATTTGTATTTTCACTATCACATATCATTTTATTGTGAAGTAACAATTTGTGATAAGTTTTGCTTATTTGTCAATCTTTTATTTTTTCACTGTGTCATTTTATTGTAAAATAATGATTTGTGGTAATTTTTTTTTATGTGTCAATTTTTTGTATTTTCACTGTCATGAATCATTTTATTTTATATATATATTTTTTTATCAGACAAGAAAATTTTTTATTAAAAAGGGTATGAACAATACCCAAATAATAGAAATTACATAAAGAAGAAGAAAAAGTAGCAGGGACAGCAACTAAGCACAACCAAGATAAGAACACAGAAACACAGCAAAGCCTACCGCACCAACTTAGGATCTAACAGCCAATTTCTCAGAGATTCATTAAGAGATATAAAATTTTTCGCCAGGCACCAACTCCACACTCTTCCTTTTAATTCGTCGACACTCTTATCCAACGGAGTATCCGTACTCCTAAAAATGAAGTTATTTCTCGACTTCCAGATTAACCAAACTACACACTCCCATAAGCACAAAGCAATCTTCTTACCTCTTTTTCCATGAAATAATCCGGAATGTGAAAGGAAATGATCATGGATATTAAGCGGTACCACCACTTCAACCCCCATCCAGCTGTAACAAGCTGCCCAAAGTTCAGCTGCTCTCGGACAATGAATGAATAGGTGCACAACTGTCTCCTCTTCAAAATTGCAAAAACAACACTTTAGTTCTTCCGCCGAAAGAATAATTCCTCTCTTCTTAAGGTTGGATTTAGTGGGCAGCCTATCCCAAATTAGTCGCCAAGCCATCGTTGCCACCTTAAGGGGTGCGAGTTTGTTCCAAATGAGTTTGAATTCCTCCCCAGAATTTGTAGGCTCTCTACTCTCAGTTTTTTACTCCAGCAGCACTTCATAAGCTGATTTTGTGGAATAATTCCCATTTGAGTTTTGCTTCCAAATCCAGCTATCCTCTGCATTATGAACTAACTGAAACCTGTTGATTACATCAAGTAAAAGAGAAACAGAAGTTAACTCACGATCGAATAAATTTCTCCTCCACCCCAACTCCCAAGACCAGCTGCCCCTGTCCCAGATTCCCATCTCCTTAATTGACCCATATTTGTTTCTACTAAGATAAAATAGCCTCGGAAACCTACTGCTTAAGGCCCTATCCCCAACCCAAATGTCCCTCCAGAACTCCGTGTTTCCTCCATCACCCACCCTCCTCTCAAGGTTCCCAACAAACCATCGACCACCCTCCCCCATCCCAATATTTAATGCTTCTTTCCACCACCTAGACCTCACAGCGCCCTGCCGATAAGTAGACAACCCACCTACACCTACCCGGACATTCCCATGTAGAGACATCAACACCCGTGCCCAAAGACTACCCTTATCCACCAAGAACCTCCAAAGCCATTTTCCCATTAGAGCCATATTAAAACAACCTAGATCTCGAACCCCTAAACCCCCTTTGATTTTATTGTGAAACCATTTATATTTGTGTATATGCGTGTGGCAATTATATATTGTATTTGTATATATGTGTGTGGCAATTATTATATATTGTGAAGTCACGTCTTACTATTAATTAGGTCTATTTAAAAAAAAAAAAATCATATTAGTAAAGGTTTGAACCCAGCAATTATTATGATGCTTACATATTAACAAATTTTGAAAACTATTTTATATAACTTTCGTCTATAAAAGTGTATTACATATTTTGCTAAAAAAGTCAATTATTTATGAAATACTAATTGTGAGTATTTCAAACAACCGAATGTCATTATATATTAATATGAAATTTATAATATTTATGTGTATATTTTTTTGTGACTTCTGATGATGTGTCATTAATTGAGAAAATAATTTATTTGTGTGAATATGAGTAAAAAAATATAAAAAGTTTGGTGTATTAGTAATGAGGATGTGTCAATGTATAATTAGTCTCTTATAAATTAATATAACATATTGAGTAAAATTATTAAAAAATAAACGACTCAATCAATTTATATTATTTCATCATAATCAATATATATATATATATATATATATATATATATATATATATTAATTGTTGAAAAAATTAATACAATCATATACTTTATTTATATATATATATATATATATATATATATACACACGATATATATTATTCTAATATTTATACATCGATGGTATAAAAAAAATCTACTAATTGTCATTTTTTATTAATTATAAAATATATATATATAAAACAAATCGTAAAATAGATTTTCACATAATTATAATAATTCTAATACCTAGCATGAATTATTATACAATTAAGTTAAAAATAAATATGTTATTTATGATTCCAATTACCATTATTTAAATATAATATTATAATTATACGAAATTTTATACAAATATATTATTTTAATATATATATTATTATTTGATAATAATAGAGTCAGTAACACGCAGGTACAAAATATTAGAGGTATTTACGCTGGGTACATGTACAATGAAACCTTACGTAAAGGTGAAAAAAAAAAAGGCCCAAAAAGTCAACAACACCCTTTAATTCAAATTCTCCTTAATTTCAATTTTCAAATTTCAAGATTCCAAAATTACATTTCAAAATTTCAAAATTCAAATACATAAATCCTATCACACTAAAAATAAAAAATCTCCCTAAAAATTCAAATTTCAAATTCCTAAAATCACTACACTAAAATCTCCGCTTCTTCTCCTTCTTTTTTTCTCCAAATCACAATTTTTTTTTCAAATCTCCGGTTCTTGCTATTTTTTTTTCAAATCTCCGATTCTTGCTGGGTTTTCTTTCAAATCTCCTGATCTTGCTATTTTTTTTTTCAAATCTCCACGATTATTGTAAAAGTAACACTTGCACAACTTTAAAAAATATTTGCACAATAACAGGAAAAAAATTGAACAATAATAAAATCTCAATCAAAACAAATTATCACTCAAAATTTTGAAAATATATTTGCACAATAACACTTGCACAATGACAGAAAAAATTTGAACAATGACAGAAATTTTTTTGAACAATGACAGAAAAAATTTGAACAATAACAGAAAAAAATTGAACAATAGCAGAAATATATTTGCACAATAACCAAAAAATATTCGCACAAATTATCACTCAAAATATTTGCACAATAACCAAAAACATTTGAACAATTGCAGAAAAATATTTGTACAATAACAGAAAAAATTTGAACAATTGCAGAAGAATATTTGAACAAAACCATTAAGATGGGATTTTTATTTTCTTTGAAGAAATACAACACATTTTAATCTTTTATACCTTTGAACTTCTTGAACCACCGATTCAGGGTGAGGATGCTGATGAGGGAGGGAGAGATTCAAGAAACTGGCAGCTCCAACTTTGAGTGCAAATTGATGTTTGTTAACATTATCAATTCAAAGGAATCATTATATTGTTGGAAAGAGGGCCGAGAGACGATCGCAACGCAAAAAGAATGAGGTCAATCGGAGTTCGTATGAAGGAGATACGGTCGAACGAAGTTGAGACGATGAAAAACACGACAATCTCATACACCCACCAGATTAGACAGTACACCCACCCAGCACACCCACGAAATTGATTAGTTCACCCCCATCGTCTTCAACATCACAACCTTTAACAGTTCTGCAACTGATCCCAAATCACCATTCACCATCCACCAACCACCGTTCACCACCGCCTAACCACCGTACCGAAACGGAACCCATCACCGCCGTTGTCCATTGCCGCAAGATCCACGCAACATCACAGAACAGATCGCGATTTATCGCCAAACCACCGCTGCTATACTCACCTTCGATCAGTCGCACGCCGCTGCACATCAGCCCTTGCCGGCGACGCGACCAAGCGCATCGCTCATCTTTGCCGTTTCAGCGCCATCGCTGTTGCATATTTTCAGCTCTCGACCCGAGAATCCGGCGAGAAGAAGATGGCCGATTCCGACAACGATTTAGGAGGGCATAGCAACAGCAACGCAAGAAGCAGAGAGCAAGACAGGTTTTTACCGATTGCAAACGTGAGCAGAATCATGAAGAAAGCTCTCCCGGCCACTCCTATTAATTAAACCTCATTTGAAATTTGAATTTTAAAATGGTGGAGAAAGAGTAAATATCGAATAATGAGATAGAAAAAATCGAAATAAGAGAGAGAGAAAATAATCAGACAAATTTAAAAAAAGGGCAATTTAGTCACATTACTCCACATAAAAAAGTCATGTACCTCAGCGTAATACGTGCACAAATCGTGTACCTCTCCGTCATTAATTCATAATAATATTATTTTGTAAAGTTTATTTTACGAATGTTCCGCGTAATACGCAGGGTCTCATCTAGTCCTCTATTTTATTCTCTCTTTTAATACGAAGAGTTCTATTGGACGGAAGGAGTATATTACTCCCTTAGTCCCTTAAAAATCACACTTGTCTATTTTGGTCGTCCCCCAAAAATATATGTTCACTCTTTTTATGAACACAACTACTTTATTATTTAAATTGTCATTATATTTTATTTATTTATAAATGGACCCACGATACCTTACCATACCCTTCACTTTATATATTTTATCTATTTTTTCTTAATATCTGTCTCTATATAATTATTAAATGAAATATACTATAAAATATAATAACTAACACAAATAAGTTTCATACATGTATAGTATAAATTTATATCCATAGGTTACCACATCCACATCGATGATAAGAAATATATTTTTAATTTTCCACATGATTGTGCTTAAAAAAGAATAACATAAGCCTGTCAATACAGAATATTTAATTATTATGAAATCAGTGGTTAATGGAACCAATTAGTCTGTTTCCAAATACCAACGACTCTCACAACTCAAAAGCAGTTTGAAAACTGCCGCATTTCTGATACCACTTCACTTTGTTAATTGAATTCTGCTGTCCGATAATTCATCGCACTACACTGGGATGTACTGCACCTGCACGTGGCAATGACCGACAATTGTCATTCAAAATTATATTTTACCGAATTGGCCGACGTCAATTATTTGAAGAAACCAGAAAAGAAATAACAATTTGTAAAAATAAATTTCATCGCAAAAAGATAATGTTGATGATGAATCTTCATCAGATAATGGACCTGGGCTCCGACCCTTTTAACTATATTTAAAGTTTTTTTTTTTTAATCGGCAAATGGTGACTTGAATCATAAATTATAGAGTTCTAAGTCTTTAACCAATTGAACTATCACTTAGCCAGTTATTTGTGTCATTGTGGGTGGCACTTGTGAAGTGTTCGGCAGATGCTTGAGCGCACGGGAAGCGCACATGTGCCCCATGGGCGGCACCTTGGGCCATATTCGGCAAGTGCATTGGTGCACGGGGCGCCTATTGCCCGAACATGTGCTCGACGTGCGGCACTTCGGGTGATGTTTGACAAGTACATGGGCACACGGGGCGCTTTTAGCACGCAATGTGCCCGACGGGTGATACCTCGGGCGATGTTTGGCAGGCGCAAGGCACGAGATGCCTATGGCATGCACGTGTGTGTGACGTTTGGTTCACTCAAAAACTATATTTAAAATATGTTAATAGTAAAATACATTTAAAATAAATCAAAGAACTTGAAAATTTCTAAACTTGCAGAAAACTGTAGCAACACTGAAAAACAAATTTGAAAAACGTAAAATTATTAATCCAGTCCATCAAAAAAAATTGACTACATATGAAAACGCCATTATTTTATAGAGATAGTATCAACACACCACTACAATAAAAATAAACTGCAAAAGAGCAATCATTGGGGAATCTTAACAAGGTAACAAAATTCTTCCCGGAGAAAGAGAATCAAGAGAGAAAAATTGATAGTGGACACTTAAAAAGTGATATTGGTGTAAATATTGGACTAAAACGAAATGATATTATGCCCACCAATGAAATCAATTTATATACTCATCATTAATGTAGTTATGACATATAAAGTAATCAATTAAAAAATAATAACGTATCAGTATCATCACTACATTTTGGTGAATATTTGTTTAAATCAAAAGATCATTTTTGTGTGCAAAAGTTAAAATGTGATGAAATTTAGCCTTTGATGTGGTATGATAAATATAATAAGTGTCCATTTAATGTACCTAATAAGAGATGATTGGAAATGCACTCATAACAAGTTGCAATCCTAATTAAATTTTATATAAGTAGTAAAAAATACCCAATTTCTTCTTACTGTGAATTGCTGTCAGCAAAGCTTTCAGTTGCTATCTAGAAAGTTTCCTCAAAGCTCTTCAATTAGGAAAAGTTCCGCTCTCCATGGCCCATACCACAATTTTAAGTGAAAGGCATTTCATCAAGCAGAATTTTCCCTCAACTAATCAATCTATCAAAGTGAGCAAGGATAATAGCACAAGCCAGATAATCATTTATTTACATGGTGTTGGTACACATAGCATAACGGATGCGTAAGCTCCACCGCAAAGAGTCTCCATGTGATAAACGCCAATTTGCTCGACGATATCACATTTTATTTCAGTGTAGGCTTCTGTCTGGCCTTGGAAAACTGTACATCTCCATTGAGAACTGAGCTTATGAACCTCTCTACTGTTTCTTCAGTTATTTCATCCTGAGATGCTGCGTACGTTCCTCTCTTCGGTTTGTAGGCCACCAAGAACGTGTCTGATGACTTGAACCCTGATTTGTCAAGAGCGTTCAAGAAAGGTTGCTGCTTCGATGCATCCAATAGAGCATATGATAATGACTCCCTTGAACCGAAGGCTGAACTTGGTCTTCTAGAATATGATTTCTGGGACACCTAAACAATCATGCATAATAATCAATCAGATCACCGAAGAAATAAAGAATAGTAAGAAGAAGCAATTAGTAGTGTAATGTCTGTGTTCTGATCAATTCTCATTTTAAAATAACTATCCGAGTGGATCTAGAAAATACATTTTGAACTGAAGTTCAGGGAAATAAGGGACTTACAGATTGAAAGATCTTTTGTAACTTCTCCCTTTTTGTCGAAGACTTGAAAGCACCGATCAGGCAAACAGGAACTTTCTCACCACAGATTTGATCGAAATTTGATGCTGTAAGCAATGGTATGTTTCCTCCCGATTCACTATGATCGTTTTTGGTCGAAGCGGCCTTCTTATTCTTTTTCTCAAAACTGTCAAGCAAGCCGCTGAGCTCTTGAATGGCAGATTTAAGGTCTTTCACTGATATACCAGATTTGAGAACTTGCTTCTCCCCATTTGATAAGCAACCAATTATAGCCGGAAGCGAATTGACGCCCAAATTTCTCACAGATGGATCCGAGATGTCATGAACCTAAAATTTCCAAAGACATTATTACATTAACAATTTCAAGATACGAAAATAGCAAAATGAAATATCTCAGTATAGTTTGTGATGAAAAAGAAGCAGACAAGCATCCCATTTTAGCTGGAAAAAAAAATGTGTACATCTCTAATTATAAGTTAAGTACCTCCACATCGTAGAATACAAAACGATTGCGATACAAGCCACTAAGTGCTCGCCAGATAACAGGAGTGTTTTTCTTTGTCGACAGAAGTAGCACTTTGGGTAACTTTCCTGCCTCAGATGCTGCATTGAAATTATCCAACTTGACACGTTTCGAAAATCTGGGAAGATTATCTTGACAAAAAAATTTCACGGATTTCACATCCAAATCACCACCATATTCCACCAACGAACCCTTTTCACCGGATGCATATGAGTAGACAACGATTTTTGGTACTCTACGAGGGTATACACCAAGCTCCTTACACAAGGATGTCTCAGATTCACAATTTATGCTTCCAACCTGTCCAAAAGAACACAATTCTTAGCAGTTTGATTCTTTTGTGTCACTTTTCATATTCCACTTTGTGTTTCACCCTCTAGATCATTTCCACATGTCGGTATGGACCGTATGGTAACAGTCTGTTAATTATATATGTTTCATCCACATGTGGTACATCCAGATTCTGAAACACAAAGTAGAACACCAAAAGTGACACACGTAATATCATTCCCAATTCTTAGCATGCTTGAATTATCTAAGTACTCTGACTCTATACGGTAAAAACAATGGAATACCTTCATTGCTCCCTGAAGTGAGCTGCCAACTTCCTCAATAACAGATTGATAATGTTGGATCCCTTGAAGATTGGATGTGTAAGCTAATAAGAGCCATGTCATCCCACTATCAACTATTTCTTTCCTATACAACTGAGTATTTACAGATGGTATGTTTTTAGCAGAACTTTTACTCCCCTGCCGTGGCCTGCCTGAGCTACTGAAACCATTAAACTGACTCCCTCCTCCCATTCCACCACCAAAAAAATTTGAAAAGATATCATCTAAGCCAAAACCGGATGAGCCCGAACCAGGACCTCCAAAAGAAAATGAGAATGATTTCGAACCCCCTTGTCCACCCATATTCTGCCATTCACCTGGCCTGAAACTGAATCCACTTGGTCCACCACTACTAAAGTAGGTATATCCACCTTGCTCTCCAGGGTTTCCACCATCAAATCCAGGATTAACTCTCTCATCCCCATACAGATCATAGTTCTTTCTCTTCTGTTCGTCAGATAAGATGTCATATGCTGAAAACATATAAACAAAATTTAGAACAAATAACAAATGTATAGTAGTTCTGATCATCTGATCGTCAGATAAGATAAGTGTGTTTACCGTTGTTGATCTCTGCAAATTTTTCCTGGGCACCCTTATTCTTGTTTTTGTCAGGATGATATTGGAGTGATAGCCTGCCACACACATTCATAAAAGATTAGTCAATCAAGAACAACGCATCAACATTACACAAATCAAATGCCACTCAATCTTTCATACTTGTGAAAGGCTTTTTGAATTTCCCGTTGACTTGCATTCCGATCAACCCCAAGTACCTGATAAAGAAAAAAAAATACTTGTAAACAGAGGCCGCAACATACAGCAAAGACATAATAACGCAAAACAAATGGTTTGGTGTGCATTTATCAACAACCACATAGATATTAGATAGCAGCCACCACATCTTCCTTCTCTTGTTCATCAATACCTAAAGTAATGGGGCACTTGTTTCAAGTTCTTCAATGGGAATGAGAATGAAAATCTCTTTTCCCTCTACACCCTAAAAAAGTGTTGATGAATGATTGTCTCCATAGTGGTTAAATCACTAGTATTGTGCTCTAATTTTGAAAAAAATTGACAAAAATAAATTGTTTATTGTGGCGTAGAAGAATGATTGAGGAGGATGGGTATAAGAAAAGAGAAAAGTAATCAAACGGGGTTAATGATTACCTACCCCATTTAGGAGGAAAAATAGTGTCGCAGATTTTTTAGTCTCATTAACCACTATAATTAACATATATTTATTCTTATTCTCATCCCATTGTAGAATTATCAAACCAAGTGCCCCTAGCTTCTTATCTCTATGCACAATTGCTATATCACTCCAGGCAAATAAAGCCAAAAATATATGAATTCAAAAGGTGTAATATTTAATCTAGGTGCTCTATCCTGTCAAAAAAAAATCTAGGTGCTCTATTAGTGCCATCTTCTCTCTTATTTCTTTCCCAATTAAGCACCACCGGAATTATAATCACCTATAAACAGGATCAATATTGTAAAGGGTTTAAGGAAAAAATCATCTTCGCGCACTATGACAGATTTTTACCTGAGTTCCAACAGCTCTCAACTACAGTATATAATTAATTACATGATCGTCCAGTAAAATTAAGAACCACGGCACAGTGACAGTATAGTTTCTAGACCACAATGTCGTTCTAAACAGTGAATACTCATTGAATATCACGCATTCAATGCAAAATTTTCATCACCCGAGAAAAATAAAAAACAATAAACCATAACTACTATTATCCTACTGAAACAGTCTTCGATGAATTAGAACCTAGTTTTCTTCCGCCATAGAGAACAGCAAACAATTCCAAAACAATAACCATAAAGAAAATAGAAAAACGAGAATGCGCTGGATGACAATTGACAAGCGTTACCTTGTACAGGTCGGGTTTTTTCGATTCTGCGAAAAAGAGAAACAAAAATCCCACGAAAATCAACGAGAATGCCAATCGATTTATCATGTTTGAATCCTGTTATGTAATCCTTGCAAAAAAATGGAGTTACGTTTCAAGCGGTTTTTCAAAATTGAGAGCTTTATTGGCGGTGAGGAGAGGAGGTTGGCAATTAATACATTTTCGCGAGGGTAGGGGAAAATTCCAGAGCGTTCAGCTGTTCGTTACACGTGGCGCTTCGTTTAGGGCTCCACGAGATTTCAGCCAATAGAAATCGAGAGTCCTAATACAAATTGCGTAAAGTGTCGTCAGGTCAGATGTTCTACTTTGTAACATTGTATTTGTGATTGCATTCGTCATAAAACACATGCCTAATGAATAGTGTATAAAGAAATTAATACTCTCTCATACCCAGAAAACCTTTCACACTTGACTTTTTCAATGATTTTTGTGTGAGAGTTATTTCATAATAATACGTTAACAAAAGTTATTTTATATGAATGATATGCTAGTTAATAAGATCAACTAACATATCATTCATATAAAATAACTTTTGTAAATGTATTACTATGAAATAACTCTCACACAAAAACCGTTGAAAAAGTCAAGTGTGAAAGGTTCTCTGGGACGGAGGGAGTATATATTAAAAAAAAATTTGCCAATTAGAAAATTTTAGATCATAATTTAATTTTTTTTTAAATCTAACATATATTTTTTGTTTAGTTTAAATTATAATTATATTTTTTTTAATTTTTATTAAATTTAATACATATTTTTAACCAGGTGACTTAACCTACTTGGCCATTGGGGTCCTCATATTTTTAAATTATATTTTCTTTTAAAAATTGTGGGTATAATTTGATTAACTAGAAAAAATATGTGTTAATTTAATTGACAATAAAAAATATACAGGTATAATATTTTTTTAAATCAAAAGAATTTTTATATCTTAAGAAATATAAAAAATAAGATCTATCAAGAAAGTCATGAAAATAGAGGTTCGATCCAATAATGAGAATTTGTGATAGACCCAAACACCTTAACAAAATAATAAACCAAAAGAATTAGCATTTTTATGAACAAGATAAATAATACTCTCTCGGTCCCATAAAAACTTTCATACTTTCCTTTTTCACCTGTCTCATTATAAGTTTCACACTCTTAAAATTGAAAACCCTTTATAAACTCCATTCTCACAATTTTCACTACAAATGTCAGTACTTTTTACTCTCACATACATATAATCCAATAAAAATTTTTTACTTTATACATAAAAGTTTACAAATTACCGCTCAAAACCTCAATCAATACTTTTATTTTTCTTAAAATGTGTATCCTTCTACATTGAAAGCTTATCTGGAACGGATGGAGTATAATTTCTAATCAATTGTAACATATTTTTATAAGTCATTGGTAAGAAAAGCTATGCTATTTTGAGTTTTGACTTTCTACTACTTCTATTGTGTGCCTTAGTATGAATAAAGTCATAAAATGATGACTCCATGTCCCAAATAATTGAACAATACACTTGTTGATCCACCTTTATCCCTACGTGGCCAACATCTTTGTGGTCAACATTGATAAATTTTGATTTCACGAGAAAAATTAAAGAAAAATAAAACGAAAACTCTCCACACATGAGAGAACACAAAAGTTCTCAACTTAGGAGACAAGATTATTGGCTCTCAATAGGGGAACATAAAATATAGACTCTCAATTCAGGAAAGATATATATCAAACAATGCGGATCCTTCGAGATCTCGAACGGAATAGTGATGTAAAAAGTGAAAAATGTGGGTGTAACTTGATAAAGAAAAAAAATATACACTAAATTTAATAAAAAGTGAAAACTATGGCTTAAAATGAAGGGAAAATTACAAATAGATGTAAAAAATTAATAAAATTACAAACAGGTGTGTTGATGTTATGACGAGTGTTGCTCAGAATGTGCCAACATTCTGGTCACAACATCAGAATTCGTCCTTCCAACTTTCACTAACCCTTAACCCACGTTTTGTCTTGTTCATTGACTTGTTCTTTCAGGATTGAAGACTTACGGCAGTTACCGAAGTCATGCGGTTGAAAGAGGCAAGCAAGAGAAGTTATAAAGATCATGGGGAAGTTACATAGAAGTTACCTATTTTCAAGGGAGATGTGGAAGTTATCTTCAAGCATTAAGAGTCCAGATTTTATCTATATATACACGGCTGCTATGAAGATTAAAACTTGAAGTTGAGGGAAACACAATCTAGCATAGTCTATTGGCATAGATTATAGAATTTATTGAAGTTTCATACTCGATACTTCCGTTGGTGAATGTTCCAACATTTCATTCAACATTGGGTCTTTATTTGTATTAGTGATAGGTTAGATTGAATATTTTCTAGTCACTATATACGTTGATCCATTCACGGTGTAACTTATGTTTTCATCGATTGTATCACTTAACAATTACTAGTGATAATACGCCGTTTGGCAGTATAGACTTATTTATAGTCTATACGAAAATTTTGATATCCATCTTGCAACGTGTTTAAGACTTCCATGTGTACATTTCGATTATTTATTTGTCTCAGTTTGCTCTTGAATGTGCCAACATTCGTGACAACATTCTCGCAAAACACGTACGCACACCTTCAAGTGGCACGAGCCATAAAACTCGTTATCCCGAGTTTAGATCCTGTGTTTGGTGTGATTTATTGCAATGGATTATCCTATGACAGCTCCATTAGACCACCCGTTCTAGATGGTACAAATTATGCAATTTGGAAGCCTAAGATGCGTATGTACATCAAGTCCATTGATGAACGTGCATGGAGGAGTATATTGACTGGATGGACTCCACCGATTGTTCCAAATGATGACAACACCGAAGCTCAAATAAAAAAGGAGCTAGAATGGACAAATGATGAGGTGACAACGGCCGACTTCAATTCGAAGGCACTTAATGCCTTATTTACCTCTGAGATGTATCCATGTTCAAAATAATTTCTAATTGTGTATCTGCAAAAGATGCATGAGAGAGATTACAAGAACATTGTGAAGGATCCGAGAGTGTAAGAAGGACAAAATTGAGGATGCTTGGAACCAAGTTCGAAAATTTAAGGATGAAGGAAGATGAGACCATATCCTCCTACAATGAACGAATTCTTGAGATTTCCAATGAATTTCAAGCACTTGGTGAAGCCATATCCAATACAAGGTTAGTACATAAAATCTTAAGAACTGTTCCTAAACGTTTTGATGCTAAGATATGTCTTATTGAGGAAGCTAAAAATATCGATGCTATTACTCAAAATGAGTTGGTGAGTATTTTGAAAACATATGAAATGAATTTTTCCCAAAGAGATAGTGAGAAATCCGAAAGGAAAATTTCTTTTTTAAAGGAGAGACTTCTTCATGTGTTGATAAACAACCGTTTGTTCTTGAAATAGATTCTCATGAAGATGTTGGTGACGATTGTGCCGACAATGCTTTGATAACATTGCTTTCTGACTAAAGCGATTTAATGCATTTTTGAAAAAGAGAGCAAATAGACTTAGAAATAATTTGCAAATTAAGAATCAAGAGAGAGAACAGATCGTAGTTCACGCTAATCACCTGATAGAAATCGGAATGTTAATCAACCTAGGCAATTGGATAGAGGTAACAAGATCAAATATGATCCGAATATAGGAAAAATGTTAAATGTGATGCATGTTCTGGTTTTGGTCATTATGCTAATGAATGTGCCAACACTCTTTTGAGAAAGAGGGTAAATTTCAATGCTACCTTAAGTGATGAGTCTGATTGTGAAGAAGATTCTGATAAAAATGAGGAGTTTGCTTTTTTTCGCAAAGAATTTTGTATGATGATACTCTTGATGATTTCTTGGATGATTCTCGATGTTGAGTCAAATGTGCCAACATTTGAGGAAACATTGGAGGTTCCAATTTAATTGTTTCTCAAGTTCTTGTGTAGATGAAGCAGGTACTTCTAATATTGTTTGCAAAGATTGTAAGTCCAGTTATCTAAAGCTTGAAAAGGAGTTGGAATCCACTCAGAAAGCCTTAAGGGACATGACTATTGAAGAGTCATATCAAAAAGATTTGGTGATAAAGCTTGAGGTCATTCTAACAAGGAAAGATTTGGAGTTATGCAACCTCAAAGAACATTTCAAAGGAACAACACTAAATTTCAAAAGATATTCGAAAGTTCAGCCAAAACTTGATGAGGCACCGACAATTGGAAGTACAAGTAGACATGGTCTAGGTTATAATGGTAATATCACTCGAGTTTTAAATAATAACAAACCTCACAGTGATTACAAAACCTTCTGTTGAAACCGAAAAATTGAAAAATGATTCTCAAAAGAAGGATGTTTGTCATTATTGTTTTACTTGAGGGTCACAAACGACCAAACTGTTTTAGAATGAGGCGGATAAAAAGTTTTCTAAAATGTCTTTGAAAATGTTGCCACATTCTCGCTCAACATTCGAAACAAACAGATTCGAAATCTTTTCAAAACCTCGTTCAAAAATCTACTTGGGTGAAAAAGTCAAATACTATATGTAATGTTGTCTATACATCTTTAAAAGCATGTGTTCCGGGACTATGGTATTTTGATAGTGGGTGTTCTAGACACATGACCGGTGAGGAAAGTTATCTCACTGATTATAAGGCATATGATGGTGGAAATGTTACATATGGAGGAGGTTCAAAAGGTAGAATTATTGGTATAGGTACATTAAATGTTCCTGGTTTTCCTAACTTGACAAAAGTCTTACATGTTAAAGGTTTACTTGCAAATTTGATTAGTATTAGTCAATTATGTGATGATGACTTGCATGTGAAGTTTGACAAAAGTTCATGCTATGTGCTAAACAAAGGATGATAAATGTCTTATGGTTGGTAATAGATCGGTTGATAATTGCTATTTAATCGATTCAAATCAAGCATGCTTTAATGTTCAAACTGATGAAAGTGTTCTTTGGCATCAAAAACTTGGACATGCTCATTATAGAAACATTGTCAAATTGTTAAAATTTGATGTTTGTTAAAGGTCCGCCTAAGTTACAAATACATAGGTCAAATGTGTGTGGATCCTGCCAAAGTGGTAAACAAGTCAAAATGTCACATGAAATGTTGACACAATGTACTACGAAACATTGCTTTGAACTTTTGCATATGGATTTAATGGGACCAATGGAGACTGAAAGCATTGGTGGTAAGAGATATTCTTTTGTCATAGTAGATGATTATTCAAGGTTTACATGGATCGAATTTCTTAAGGAAAAATCAGATGTTTTTGAAGTTTTCAAAATTCTTTACAAACGTTTTAAAAATGTTTTTAACACTAAGGTTAAGAGATTAAGGTCTGATCATGGTAGGGAGTTTGAGAACAGCTTATTCACTAATTTTTGTGAAAACAAAGGCATAATTCAAGAGTTTTCTTCTCCTAAAACACCTCAACAAAATGGTGTAGCCGAAAGGAAAAATCGAACTCTACAAGAAATGGCTAGAGTAATGCTTTTATCCAAGAAACTTTCAAAAAAAGTTTTGGGCTGAAACTTTGAATACCACTGTCATATTTCAAATAGAGTTTATCTTAGACCTAATTCCACAAAGACACCTTATGAATTTTTGAATGACAAAAAGCCTAATCAAATACTTTCATGTCTTTGGATGTGTTTGTTACATTCTGAATGATAGAGACCAACTTCATAAATTTGATTCAAAGAGTGATAAGGGTTTCTTTCTTGGTTATGCTAGAAACAAGAGAGCTTTTAGGATTTATAATCTTAGGACTCGAATCTTGTTCAAGAGTCTATGAATGTTGTTTTTGATGATAATGCAAGTCTTGCAGATAATGCTATTGAAGAAGATGTAATCGATCTTATTGAGCGGATGCAAAGTTCTGAATTTCTCAACCGATTGAGAATGTTGCTACAAATGTGCCCACATCCAAAGCAACATCACCTCAACATCCAGAAATTAATAGAACTATGCCTTATCCTCGCTACAATACCATCTTCCGAGATTCTCAAGAATCATCCACAACAACAGATCATAGGTAAACCCACAATCAGTGTACAAACAAGGAGAAAATTAAGTTTTGACGCAAGGCATGTGGTAAGGTCGATTTGTATGACATCTATGTGTAACAAGGTGAACTTTGAATGTTTTCATTCTTTCAATGAACCTAAAAATGTTGATGAAGCTATGAAAGATGAAAATTGGATTAATGCAATGCATGAGGAGTTAAATCAATTTGAAAGGAATGATGTTTGGATACTTGTGCCTAGGCCTTGATAATGTGAATGTAATTGGTACAAAATGGATTTTCAAAAACAAAACTGATGAATCTGGTAATGTTGTAAGAAACAAAGCTAGATTAGTAGCTCAAGGCTATACACAAGTAGAAGGAATTGATTTTGATGAGACTTTTGCTCCTGTTGCTAGAATTGAGTCCATAAGACTATTACTTGCTATTGCATGCTACATTGATATAAAACTGCATCAAATGGATGTTAAAGCCGCATTTCTAAATGGAATTCTTATGGAAGAAGCATATGTAGAACAACCTAAGGGGTTTGAGAATCATGATTTTCCTGATCATGTTTATAAACTTAAGAAAGCCTTATATGGTTTAAAGCACGCACCTAGGGCATGGTATGGTAGATTAACTGATTTTCTAGTTGAATTCTGTTTTTATAGAGGTGAAGCTGATAGAACATTGTTTATTAAACATTCTGGATATGACATTATGATTGCTCAAATATATGTTGATGACATTGTATTTGGTTCTACATGTGAGAAAATGCTTGAATTATTTGTACATGAAATGACCACTACCTTTGAAATGTCGATGGTTGGAGACTTGAATTACTTTTTAGGTCTTCAAATTAAACAATGCAAAGATGGTATTTTCTTTTGTCAAAATAAATATGCCAAAAATCTTGTGAAAAGGTTTGGTTTAGACAATGCTAAACACATGAAGACACCTATGGGATCGACACAAAAGTTGTGTAAAGACAAAGTGTTGGCACAAATGTTGACCCAACATTGTATAGGTCGATGATTGGTAGTCTTTTGTATCGACTTCTAGTAGACCAGGACATCATGTTTAGTGTTTGTTTATGTGCACGTTATCAAGCTGATCCTAAAGAATCTCATATGAATTCGTTAAGAGAATAATTCGATATGTGGCAGCACATGTGATTATAGAATATGGTATAGCAAAGATACTAATTGTTCGTTGATTGGCTATAGTGATGCGATTGGGCGGTGATAGTGATGATAGAAAGAGTACAAGTGGAGGATGTTTCTACATGGGTAACAATCTTGTTTCATGGCATAGCCGAAAACAAAATTGTGTTTCCCTATCTACGGCTGAATCCGAATACATAGCCACGGGGAATTGTTGTACTCAACTTCTTTGGCTTAAGAAGATGTTCGATGACTACGGTTTGGAGAGCAATACTCTTACTGTTTATTGTGATAATACAAGTGCGATTAATATATCTAAGAACCCTGTGCAACATTCGTTAACTAAGCATATAAGTATTAGACACCACTTTATTAGGGATCTTGTAGAAAAAGAAGTTGTAAAGTTGGAATACATTTCTACTGAAAAACAGATTGCAGACATTTTTACTAAAGCCCTTGATAATGAGAGGTTTTCTTCTCTTAGAAAATCTCTAGGTTTATGCACTAATTAGACCTATATTTGCTGTGTGTTGTGACAAATGTGCCAACATTTGTAACAACACTAGAACAATTTGTTTAAATTTTTCTAAGGACTGTAATATTTAGTGTCTTTGAACTCTATTGTGTAAATAGTATTAGAACCTGTGATAAAATATATTGTCCTGGACACACTTCTCTCAAATGCAATTGGATAAACTCACAATTAGATGCTATGTCATTGAGTAACTATGGGACACGGAGTTGACTACTACGATGTTCTCTTTTCAAAAGGTGACTTGAATGCATCAAAATATTCACAATCCATTGAGTAATTATGGGACACGAGTCGACAACTACGATGATCTCTTCTGGAAAAATGGATCAATGTGAATAAGTGGGTAAAGCAAAATATAGTGCAACACAAATGAATTTATTTCATGTAAAAACTGTGTTGAGAAGTGTGTGTGCCGACATTCAGTGAATAACATTCTGGTTCTCATATGTATATTTACCTCTATGAGTTTGAAAATTTCCGAATATTATTTTATAAAGATCGATTTATTTTAAATTGTTCCCAGCAATATTATATAGTCTGATTTAATTATTTGTGCGGTTATTTTTTTTAATCAAGCGGTTTTAGCATGTCATTGAAATAAACTTCCAACATTTGATAATGCCCTAATTTTTAGGGATGTGATTTAATCTTATCTTTTAACTTCGATGTGTTCACAACTTCTGCAATCTTTCTATTCCCTATTTAAGGTCCTTAATACTCAGTGTGTTCTATACATTTTTTCAAAATTTCGAATTTTTAGCACAAGTATTCGAAAGGTATTATTAATCATACCTTGTTGGTATTAATTTATAATCTGCCTTTAATATTGCAATTCAAATTGATTATTTTATTAATATAATTTGAATAGTGCTTGCAGAGTTATTAATTATCATGGGCGATGGGAAAGGCTCTTCACCTTCACATTCGAAACACTCTACCTCTCCAAAGAATTTTCATCTTCTTCTCAAAACCTACACCTATTAGCTTCAATGGCGTGAAAATGTTTCCGGAAATGTTGGCCCTTCTAACCCAACATCACCCTCTTCGGTTAGGGTTGGCTCGATTGATGTTCCTCTCTCGGCCTATGACATTCGTTCTGAAATCCAAAACCCCGATATTCAATCCTCGATATTCCGAATCATGGAACGCCACCAAAACCGGTCGACAAAGCCAGCGAAGACCCAGCTCTCGAAACTTATCCAATGACGGTGGAACTAGTGAAGGAGCCACCACCGATCAAATAGTCTATGCGTTCAAAACCCTCTCGAAATGCACAATTTACCCCCGTTGTCAAGGTAGGCGACGTGGAGGTTGATTTCCAGCAGTACAAACACTTAGTGTTTACACCGCAACAATCACCTGAAGATACTCCAGTAGAAGAATCATCCTCTGAGTCTTCGGACACCGAAGAACTCGCTGCCCTTTCAATCTGTTCGGCAAAAGGCTACGAGCTCAAGGGGACAAGGACAGAAACGTCGCTCGTATAGGACAATGGGACGTCGTGTAGACTACTCTGAAACTGGCAAAAAGCAGAAGCATGATGATGGCGTTGCTTCGAAGCCTATCCAGGTGTTTGACTCGACTCTCCGCGATGAAGTGGAAGAAGCAAATCCGAGAGAGCAGCTAGTGAAGAAGCCGATGTTCCGGTGCTTAGCCCGAGGGGGAGTACCGAGGATTCGAGAGATGGATCAAACATTGGCTCAAATGGCTGCTAGCTTGGAGAAAAGGAAAAAGAAGCAAAAAGATCCGCAGGATGTGCCAGAGGATGTTGGCACACCAATGGACACATCGTCCTCTGACTCTGAGTCTTCTTCATCTCAAGCAAGTAAGGCTAAACTCGGTGAGGTACATACTGATTCCTCTCTAAATATGACTTCATCCGATTCTCGATGATAGCTATAATGGTGTGGATAGTGAGAAATTTAGGACTTTGCGGATTTGGAGTGATAGTTGGAGAGAGGATAGTTAAAATGGATGATTTTGTGAATATGAATTTAGTTGGATACCTGACCGATAGGTCCTTAATGCACTCTCTACAATTTGCTACTCCTTATATTGTGGATTGGGTTTATGAGTTTTATGCAAACTTGAAAGTCAGAGTTTCGGTTAATTCAAAGCACTTTGGAAAAGTGAAGTTTAGGGGAAAGGTCATTGTGATAACTCCAGCTGTTATTAATGAGGTCTTGAGAACTAGGGATGGTGATGATCCTCAGGTTGATGATTTGGATGAGGTCATAAAGGTGATCACTGGGGGAAGGATTAATGTATGGAGATATAGAATGAATTCCTCAGTTTTAACAACCCTTTACAGTGTTCTTCACAAGTTAATTGTGTATAATTGGCTGCCTTCTTCAAACACAACCACTTTTACCAGTGAGCAGGCTATTTTAATGTACAAGATTGGACATCTGAGAGAGTTTAATCTTGGGAAAACAATATTTGACAATATGATGACATATTCAGGGAAAGTGTCAAGCAAAGGGTTGCTGCCTTACCCAAGTCTGATTCACTCATTGATTTCTGCTCAAGGGTTTCAAAGGGAGAACAATGAGATTATCAGCTCATTTGCACTAAGTTTAGCTATTTCACATGTACTGAGAACTGGACCACGTGTGATTGATCTACCCTACAGAGATCCTAATGCACCTGAACCTGAAGTTCCTACTGATCAACCAGCCGATGTGCCGAGAAATGTTGGCACACACGCTGCCAACACTCCGCAATTACAGCCGCAATTCATCCGAGATCAGATTGCTATGACGGAAAACTCGATCACAAATGCCAAATGTCTGTTGAGCAACCTTGAAATGCACAAGAAGGTCTGGGAAGCTTTACTTTCTACCGTCACAGGGGGAGTAGGACCTGATGTTGCTGCTCAAGTTGATGCTCCAGCTGCGGATGTTGCTGATGTTGCTACTGAACAGGCTGAAGATGGAAATGCTAATGGTGATGGAACCGAAGGAGGACCAGATGTTGATATATCTCGAGCTGGAACAAGTGCAGCTCAGTGCCGAGACCAAACAAAAACCCCGAGAATGCGCCGGAGAATGTGCCCACAAATCTCGACAACAATGATGGACCCAAAGAAATCGAATATGGACGTAGATGCTTTGAGAAGATAGATGCGGTAGATTGGGATGATGAAGATCTCATTGTACTGTATGATGATTTGGATGATTGGGGACATTAAGCAAGGGGGAGCTTTCGAAGATAGAGAAGCTTGAAGATAGGGGGAGTTCGTGCAGACTCTTGAAGATGCAGCTGTTATTCTTTACAGCCCAATCCTCTCCTAAACCTTCATTTATAAGCTTTATCTGTTTTTGTAAAGACTCAATTTATTTTTTCTGTTTTTATGTTTATGTCTTTTCGAACTTATATTACGTGTTAGCTATGTCGATGAACTTAATAGTATTATGGTAAGTTCGTGATACTTTGCTCTGATTTTAGTTTTGTGTTTTTATCTTTAATTTCTGATTTTTGTTAATATGTTTTTTTGGTTAAAGCTCTGATTTAAGTTTAGTTAAGTCTAGTATTTTGTCTTTATTTTATTACTCTAAATTTTTATATTGTTTTATGTTAGCTCTAATTTTGTTTAGTCTATGTTTTGTTCATAGTATAAGTCCTCGTGATGTTAAGTGTTTATTGTTTTTATGTTTGATTTGGCTAAGTAAAAAGATGTCATTTACTTGATATTAATTTACTTATCTCTATTGTGTACACATTCTGTATTTTGTTGCAACATCAGGTGTGTTCCAGTAGAAAGACCGAATTGGGGGAGATTGTTGATGTTATGACGAGTGTTACTCAGAATGTGCCAACATTCTGGTCACAACATCAGAATTCGTCCTTCCAACTTTCACTAACCCTTAACCCACGTTTTGTCTTGTTCATTGACTTGTTCTTTCAGGATTGAAGACTTACGGCAGTTACCGAAGTCATGCGGTTGAAAGAGGCAAGCAAGAGAAGTTATAAATGTTGGTCCCGGAAAGTTGAGTTGATTGAAACCTTGAGTAAGCTTTCTAGAACAAAATCTAGAAAGGGGGGGGGGGGTTTGAATAGATTTTGTAGATTTTTCAAATCTTTCAAAACCAATTCAAAATATCAGATTAAGCCCAGCGGATTATGATTAAATTCTCAACTTCTTATAAGATCAAAAGCAAGGTTGATATACTGACTTTAGTTAAGATTCTGAATTTAACTCTTGATGTAACACAATTGTAAATCAAACAGAAACTAAAGAAAGCAAGAAATAACACCAGGATTTATAGTGGTTCGGATTTTAAAAATCCTACATCCACTCTCCTTCTTCAATTTGAAGAAGGGACTCTACTTACTGCTTACTTTCTCACTTCTAGCTTACAACTTACAACTTGTACAATTCTTCAAATCTTCAATCTCCTAGACTCTTCTTCTAGAAATCTAACTGTTACAGTGTATATTGGATTTTGAAGATTACAGGAAAAGTGTTCTAAAAACACTTAGAACTTTTTGAAACTTCTCTAGAAATTCTTGTGAAAAGATTGTGAAATCTGAGTAGTGAATTGTGTAAATCAAATATGCATAAGTGTTATATTTTAAAAATGAAAAACCTAGACCTATATATAAGTCTGAGAAGACAGTTAGTTTGTTAGTTAGTTCTAACAAACTTGAAACTGCTTAACAAACTTAATCTTGAAAACTGCTTAAGACCTCGGCTGATTCTTCATATTCATCTGCAGATGACTTGGTGAAAACTCGCCTTTCTTATTCTACTTGGCTTATCTTGACCTCGTCTGAGCTCTTCATATTTGTCTCCTGCAGATGACTAGACTTGAGCTTGTCTTCAGATGACTAGCATGTTATCAGACCTCAGCTGACTAGCTTAATGCATGACCTCGTCTGATCAGCTTACATTCTCAGCTGTTCTTCAGCTTGGCTGATTAGTCTGATCTGCTCCTTAACTCATCAAAACCTCTTGATCCAACAATTTCCCCCTTTTTGATGAAGTTAAAACCTATAAGAAGAAAACATGCTCACAGCTGAAGTTAGTACTAGATCTAGTTAAATCAATCAGATAGATACAGCACAATTTCACACTTCAACAGATTCAATCACAAAAAAAAAAAAAAATTTAAGACTTTTAGAATCTTTTAGAAGTATAAAAAAAATTTTAACAAAAGATTTTAACTCTGAGATATAAGAATTTTTCAGAAGTTTTATACTTAGGAAAAATTTTTAATTCTGAGATATAAAATTTCTCAGATGATTTATACTTAAAAAAAAAAATTTAATTCTGAGATATAAAATTTCTCAGATTAAAAAAAATTAAGAAAACTAATATACAAAGTTCACATAAGACTGAATATATTTATTCACAGACATTTACAGATTACAAAATAAGAGAACTGATAGAAAATAAAAGATAAGGAAAGAAAAATTGCGTTTCTATCGATTCCCCATCGATCAGCTGGAATGTTTAGCCACCTGAAAATCCTCGCTCTAAGTCAAAGCTTTGAGATCATTCTCATCTCGTGAGCTCGGATTCCCTCTCTGTCTTGGCCACAACCGTTCGACCCATTCCGCATCGGAGAACCATCTTCTTTAAGCTTGGGGGTGACTGCTCGTAGGTCAAAAGATCGGATCGCAGATTGAACACATTATGTGCCTCATCGAGCAGCTTCCCCATATAGATCTGCATCCTCCTTCTCCATCCATTCATCCAAAGCCAGATGTCTTCATTGGTCGCTCCAGATGGCGATGCCTTGAGAATGTACCAAGAATACATCCACTTAGCATCCGTGGCTTGCTTTTTTATATTCATTGGTAAACTTCCCTGAAACCATCTTTGGAGGAGCTGTGGTGCGGTGGACAAAGGAAATCGGCTTCATTTGTCGCTTTGGACACCCACTTCCGAGTATCCCCGTCCCACTTCATTTCAGCTTTCCCCATCTTCTTCAGCCTCTTCTTTTCTCTCTTTTCAAACATCTCCTTATCAGCACTGATTCTTCTAATCTGCTCGGATGATAAGTTGGAGAAGTCTGGTTCCTTTCTTTGCGCTCGCTCGCTGATCTCGGGCCGATCATCCGCTCGGTGATGGAGTCTTCTCTGCTGCTGCTGCTGCTTTTCCTTTACCTTTGCCCTTGGGCTCTGGTTCTTCAGACTCTTTCATGTGAGCCAGCAGCTTCTCAGTCTTCTCTTCTTCCTCCTTCTTCCTTTTCTCCTCATCCTCTCGGATGGCTTCTTCAATCTGCGTCACCCTCGGTTGCAAGGCAGCCCAACTCGTCGATTTGATTTTGATCTCCGGCTTTGGCAGCCTCCAACTCACCAGTGTCTCCAGCTTTGTATCAAGTCTATATGTTATTGACATGACACCAGTGTGAGGGTTTCGATCTGCTCTCAAGACCTTCCCCTTTTTAACTTCATCCTTGATGGATCAAGCTCATCCTCTATTGCTGCACAACGTCGTCTGAAGTCGTTCTGATCGGAAGTGAGTGTTGAGACCACGACTTCGTTGTCAGCTGCAGTCTTCTCTTTCAGTGCCTTGACCTCGTCTTCAAGCGCACTTAGTCTGGAACCAACAGCAGTGCTGAGATTGGCTGATAAGTTCCTGGTAATGTTGACCTCAACAATCTGCATGTTGGCGAGCATAGTGTCTGACTGCGCGAATCACTTTTCTTCTGTTTTCTTCTCCATCATCCTCTGGACGTGGTTGATGATTTTGCTTTGTGAAATTGCTCAAAGGCCGAGGAGATGGCAAGAATTGACTGTCCATCCTCTTCCTCCGAATCGGATGAGGAAGAGGTGGTAGGAGAAGTTGGACTAGGGGGAGCTCATGGGAATATCCCCAAAAATGTTTGAGGTATCCACATGAGGTTCGGCTGGGATGGATGAAGTGGGGGTGTCTGATGGTGGGGGTGGGATTTCTGGTGGGGGAGATGATGGTGGGGGTGGAATTTGTGATGTGGTAGGAGGAGGAGATTGAAGTGATTGGAGTAAGATGAGTTGGGGTTGAGCAGGGGGAGATATGGAGATGGGGGTTGGGGAGAATACTGGTCCAGATAAAAAGGACAGCATATGAGATGGGGATGGTGGAGGAGATGAGATTTGGATTTGGGGGAGAGATGATGATGTTGGACTTTGGATAATTTCGGGAGTAGGCTGTTTTAGAGGCTCTGAGGTGCCAGCCTGGGACACCTCTTCATTGCCAGTTTGGGTTGGAGATGGGGAGGGGGAGAAGTGTACCTGACCTCGGCTAGGGGAGGGGGTCCCTTCAGAACTTATAAGCCGAACCTCCTCCAAACAAGCACCACTTGAGCTGCAATTTGCAGCGTGGATACCTCCTCCGGAAAAAGAGTGGGTTGATCAGCAGACGATCCTCCCAACTCGGAGGTTTTCACCAACCGTCGTCTCCTTGGGACCTTCTCCTTAAGCTTCATTGGCTGTTCAGCCTCAGCTGAGCTCACAGAAGGCAGCTCCACCTCCACATCCTCTTCCTCCTCCTCCTCAGCTTCCTCTTCACCGGAGCTTGAGCTCTACCTCAACTCCACCTTCATCGAGTCGGCCGGGAGCCCCGAGTGGCTCATCCTTGGTCGAATCCCTTTTGCTTTGTGTAAGCTCGGACCCCGTCTGACCAATTTATTTGAGCTGACAGCAAGTCCTCCATAATCACAGTCACTTTGTTAAAGAGACTAGTGATTGACTTCGCTTGCCACTTTCCATTAACAACCTCCAGACGCTTCCTCTCCGTCTCCAGCCTCTCCAGCAGCAGACCAGCCCAGTTGGCCTGAACCCCATCCAAAATAGTTCTCATGACGCAGAGTCTGGGTCTGGTCAGCCCATCGTGGGAGCTCTGTTCTCCCAATATCACCTTTGTGACAATGGTCATCAGAAGGCGATATCGGCGTCGGAGCATTCTCTTCTTCAACTCAGATCGAAATTCCTTCATGGAATTCCGGGCAATCATCTCAAATGATTCTACCCATTCATCAGATTTGTAGGTGAGGGGGTTCACACCCTCACTGCTTGTATCAAAGATCCTGGCTACCTCCGCCGGAGAAACAGTGAGTTCTTCTCCATACATTCTGGTCCTAAACACTCCCTGTTCATATGTCCCATTGACATAGAACTCCAGCCCTCTCATATCCAATGTCTTATTGGAAGGGGATTTCTTGGAGCAAAACGTCCTCAATCCAGCCCTCTCCAATAACGACAGAATTTCCCTGGATTCTGCATCAGTGGTGGTGTCGAAGTCGACATACATTTCTGACTTCACCTTCTTTGCATATGTTTCATTTTGTACATCCACCATTGTTGAAGTTATGCCTCTTACAGAAATGCTCATATACGGGTTTTAGAGAGAGTGAAAAGTTTGCAGAGAATTTTGATAAGTACTGAAAGTGAAAAGAATGAATTTGGAGAAGAAGATGTATTTATAGGGGAATAGATTGGAAAGAGAAACCGCTATTTTTGAAATCTTGAATTAATCTTAGCCATTTATTCAAAAAGTTTTTTATTGAGTATTAATCAACGGTAAAAACTTAAGATAAACGATTAGGATTTAGCGCGTGAACTATAATCGCCTTTGGAATGCGTAAATAGTTACTTTATAGACTGTTGATTTGACAGATGTAGGTTACTTTATGCAGAGAAGTAAGTATACCTGACGTCAGCCTAGGGCTACCTTACTTCGCCTAAGGGTTTGTAAATCAGATGAGTTTGAAAAACAGACTAGTTTTAAAAACAGATTAGCTTAAAACAGATGGGTTTTAGGAAATCATCTGATAGAATAACCTGTCTGATTCTGAAAACCAACAGTTTAGATGTAACTTTTTAGCAATTTTTTTTTAAACCAGGTTTAAACAAAACAAACTTAGAATTACTTTTCTAAAACAAAATTTTTAAGAAACAGAACAGACTCAGGTTAAGAATAAAGAAGTTTGAATAAAAGAATGAATCAGTATTATCTGTGACCTGTTCCTGCAAAACATAAACTCAAAAGAAACCATCAGAAGCTTAGTGGTAAATCAGATAGAATGTAAATAGTCATCTGTTTTCTTCAGAAGTTCAGCTGACTATTATGTCCTTGTCTGATTTACTCAATGTCAGACAAGTAATTATCAATTCAGATAAGGTCAATATGACTAATCCTTGATTCTTGATTCCTAAAAGGAGATCAATGATATCAGCTACCTGATTGCCCTTTGACACATATCTAGTCTGATAATTCTTTCTAGACATTAATTTAAAGAAAGGAAAAGGAATAAGGAAACAAATGCACACAAATTAGAAACCAGCTAAAGATGCATCAAGTAATCCTAATTCTAAGCACATTTCTTTGAACCTAGACTCAGCTAATGGTTTTGTAAGAATATCAGCTTTTTGTGATTCAGTGGCAATTTTCTCAATTCTAATGTCATTCTTTTCAACATGATCTCTAATGAAATGATGTCTAATATCTATATGCTTGCATCTAGAATGTAAAACAGGATTGTAAGTCATTGCTATTGCACTATTACTATCACAAAGAAATAGGAACAAATGATGTTTGAATATTATAGTCTCTAAGTCATTGACTAATCCGGAGGAGTTGAGAGCAACAACTTCCAGTGCCATGTATTCAGCTTGATTGTGGAGGTGGCAACAGATGTCCTGCTTTCTTAGATAACCAAGAAATTAGTTTGTTGCCTAAGAATTGACATGTTCCAGAAGTGGATTTTCTATCAATCTTACATCCTCCAAAGTCTCAATCAATAACCTGTCACTCAAAGTTATCATCACCGGGTACCATAACCCTACTTGTAAGGTTCCTTTGAGATATCTAAGAATTTTCTTAGCGATCTCAGATGAGTTTTCTTGGGATTAGACTGGAATCTTGCACATACCCCAACCGCAAAGGCTATGTCCGGTCTACTTGCGGTGAGATAGAGAAGAGATCCGATCAGTCCACGATACTCCGTTGCATCGGTGGATATCCCCGCTCATCTCGAATCCATTGAGAAGTTAGTTGCCATAGGTATTTTAACTTCTCTGCTAGTAGTCATTCCAAATTTCTCAATCAGATCCTTAGCATACTTAGATCGATGTATAAAAATACCCTTACTCATCTCGTTTAATTTGTAAGCCTAGAAAGTATGTCAATTCTCCCATCATTGACATTTCAAACCTGTTTTTTCATGAGAATGCTAAATTCTTCACATAAATTCAGATTAGGTGAACCAAAAATTATGTCATCTACATAAATTTGAACTAGTAAGATGTTGCCATCTACTTCCTTTCTAAACAAAGTTCTATCAATCTTACCTTTAGAGAAACCATTCGATGTCAAGAAATCAGATAGAGTATCATACCAAGCTCTGGGAGCTTGTTTCAGTCCATATAGAGCTTTGTTGAGTTTATAGACCTTGTTATTGATCTTAAACCCAGAGGTCTGCTCTACATAGACCTCTTCAAGTAACACACCATTAAGAAAAGCAGACTTAACATCCATTTGAAAAACTTTGAAAGACTTATATGCGAAATGCCAAGAACAATCTTATTGCCTCTAATCTGCAACCGGAGCATAGGTTTCATCATAGTCTATCCCCTCGGTCATGTGAATAACCTTGTGCAACCAGTCTTGCCTTATTTCGAACAATAATATTGTTCTCATCTGCTTTATTTTTAAACACCCATTTGGTGCCTATAATCTTTCTCGTAAGGGTCTTTCCACTAGATCCCATACATTTTGTCTTTCAAACGATGCGCTTCTTCCCGCATGGTCATTATCCATTTGGGTCCGATAATGCTTCCTCAATAGACTTGGGTTCAAGAAGTGACACATAACAACCGAAAAGACTTTCGAGTCTAGCATCATTCGTGTCTCCGCACACTACTAGATGGGTCTCCTATAATCTGATCGATGGATGATAGCTTCTCATCCTTTTGCCTATATGAGGAGAAGGATCCTCATCTTGAGTCTCGATTGACAACTCATCCGACTCAACCTCACCGACGTTCCCCCTTCATCACCGACTCGTCTTTGATCACCGATGTCAAAGGTGTCGATGCGAAGGAATCGATCGTGAGTTGTCTTCGATTATCGAGATGAGGATTCTTCTTCATCGATTCTCAATCAAGAGTAGGTAGATAAACAGTTCTATGTTTAGTCTTGGATAATTCAATTTTATCTAGATTTTCAGAAATTTGATTCACTTTATCTCGAGAAGGAATACAACTCATCAAAAACAACATGAGGAGTTTCCTCCACACAAAGGGTTGTCTTGTTAAAAATTCTAAATGCCTTTGAAGTATTAGAATATCCCAAGAATATTCCATCACCGCTTTAGCATCAAAAGTTCTTAACTTAGATTTCCCATTGTTATGAATGAAACACTTACAACCAAAAGCTTTGAAGTATGAGATCCTTGGAATCTTACCCTTCCAAATCTCATAAGGAGTCTTACCCTTGTCTTTGACAACTAAGCACCTGTGCAGGTATAGCAAGTCAGTGTTGATGGCTTCACCCAGAACCTATGAGGGGTATTGTACTCACCAACATGCTCCCGGCTTTCCTTCAAAGTTCTATTCCTTCTTTCAACCACTCCATTTTGTTGAGGAGTTCTTGCTGAAGATGTCTCATGAATAATTCCATACTCATTGAAGAAATTAGATAAACAAGAATTCAAAAATTATGTACCTTTATCACTCCTAATTTTAATAATATTAACTCCCTTCTCATTCTCGAATTTGTCTCAATGTATCGGAATCTTGTTCATAGTCTCATTTTTCTTGAAAAGAAATATAACCCAAGTGTATCTAGAAAAGTCATCTACTACAACAAGAGTATATTTCCTTCCACCGAAAGCTAGAGGTGTAACAGTCCAAACAGATCCGTATGAAGGAGTTGTAACACTCTTTCGGATGAGGAGAAGTTAATACTCTTAAATGAATGTCTAGGTCTGTTTACCTTTTGACAAGCATCACATTTAAGATCAGTTGATAAAAGTTTTTCGTAATCCCTTGACAAGGTTCTTCTTAGCTACCTTTACTAAGGGTCTTGAAATTCGAGATGACTAAGCCTTTATGCCATAGCCAGTGATATCTTCTCCACCCTTAGCCATCGAGACAAGTATTTTGAGGACAACTATTAAAGTTGGCCACATAGACATTACCATGTCTCAAGCCGCTTAATAGTACCTTATCTCGAGGAATTATCCAAAATATCACATTTATCCCTTGAAAATTTTACAAGAAAACCTTTATCACAAAGCTGAGAAACAGATAACAAATTATGTTTCAAACCTTCAACAAAATATACCTCAGATACCTGAATATCCTTGATAATCAAAGTACCTACACCTTTAGTCTGACCACAATTATTATCACCAAATAAAACTCTTGGACCATCAATATTTTGAAAATTTGATAACAGCTTCTTGCTATGGGTCATATGTTGTGAACAGCCACTGTCAATGTACCATATTGAAGCTAAAATCTCTTCCTTAAGTGATGATCCCTGTGAATCCTGTAAAACAGATTAGTTTTGAGGTACCCTAGTGATCTTGGGTCCTTTTGGGTTAAGAATCACTTTAGGAATCCAAATAAACATCTCATCTGCAGATAATAAGTCAGACTCAGATTTTCTACCAAATCTATCTACAATAATATCATTTTTAAATGACAACTTGTTGTATTCAGATTGGGTAATTTTCCTAAACTTAGGAAATGTAGGATAGCATTTGCTCCTTCCATCAAAAGAATTATAATAAGAAAAACTTCTTATTTTGGTTCTTGAATTCCTTCTAGTCTGATAGGGATTTTTCAGTTGAATACTTGGTTTCGTGATCGAAATCGTAGTCCTTATCTCGACTAGTTGGTTTCCATGGACCAATTTTAATATCCTTTGATTGAATGGATGCTTTCACAAATTTCCTAGGTTTTGAACATCTGATTTATTGTTCCTATCATAACCAAGTCCTGTCTTATCATGAGATTTCTCGGGAAGTATTAAAAATATGATCTATTACTGATTGTGAATTATTAAGTGACTAATTTTGAAGACAAGCTTCTCATTGTCTTTCTTAATTAATTCATTTTCAAAGACAGAGACTACTTCAAATTTATCTTTTAAAGTTTTCATTCATTTTCTAACCTTTCAGTAAGCCGGTGATGTATCGCTTGATCGATGAAAACATTCCCCTTGAACGTTTCCTCGCCTCTCAAAGCTGTTCATCACCGCTTTGCCTTTATTTAGAATTTGAATCTGATCCTTTAAAAATAAATTCTCTGTCTCCACTGTTTATAAGCAGCTAAAGATGTCTTTAAATCTCTTAATAATTCATGTATAACAGTTTGGTCATGATCGAGATGCAGATCGACAAAAATCATTATCTCAAGATGAATAGTAGATTACCTCATTAGCCATGAGACAGATCTCATCATCTCGATCCAAAATCGATGAGGATGATGAAGATGATGATGATTTCTTTGGCTCTTTTTCTTCAGCCAACAAAGCTCTTTGATCTCGCAAATCTCCCGTCTCTTTTCTTCCTCTTTTCTTCCCTTTCTTTAGGAGTCGATTGAGGACAGTCATAGCTGAAATGTCCTCGGCTTGTTGCATGTATAGCAAATATCACTCCTATCTCGATCTCGGGATGGAAGTATTTCTTCCGACAGGTGATCTCGTATCTTCTTGTTTGCTCTTGTTTTTGTCATCATCTCAAGATTTATCTACTTTCCTATCTCGATCTGGATCTTTGTCTATCTCTACCGCAAACCTCAATTTATTTCTCTTATACTTCATTCTCAATTTATCATACCTTTTTGTAAGTAAAGCCATCTGCTCTTTCAAAGATAGATCAGCTCCTACAAACTCTGTTGACACCTTGTCTTCTTTACTGACAAAGGCAACAGACTTGGATGAGGTGCTTGACTCCATCTCATCTTCCTCATCTTCTATCCGGATATCATACTCTAAAGCTTTAAGATGAGAAAATAAAGTATGGTGAGTAATAGAGGATAAATCTTGAGTTGCTTTAAGGATATTGGATTTTTCCCTCCATCTCTTGGTTAATGATCTCAGAATCTTGTTATTAATCTCCTTTTCTGAATAATTCTTTCCAAGATCAGCGCTTTGTTGAGAAGATTGGTCAACCTCATATCAAACCGATCCACGAGACTCATTTTCTTTCATCTTGAATGTTTCAAATGTATGCAATCTGATCGTAGCTTGTTCTCCTTAACTTGGTCAGATCCTTCACAAACATTAGCTAAGGTTTGCCACATTTCTTTGGCTGTTTTACATCTCTTAACCTTCTCTATCCAATCTTTACTCAGAGTCTCTATGATTTCTGTTCTAGCTACTTGGTCAAGATTGTGGACCTTCCTTTCATCATTAGTCAATTCGAACTCTTCTTTTCTTGCCTAGTTCTTGATTCAAATTGTCTCTGCTCCAGTCTTTGGTGCCTCCATGGAAAAACTTTATAGGGCCTTCCTCAAGAACCTCTTCCATTCTATCATGAATGGCTTTTAGATGATTTTCCATCCTAAATTTCCAATAATCATACTCTTCAATTGAAAATTCAGGCAGATTCCTAGACTTATTACTTTTACCTGATGACATGATAAAACAAAGACAAAATACTCCACAAAAACTTATTAGTAGCACTGTTAGAAATGAAAGAAAATGAAGAAAATCAAGTTAATTCCAGAATCTTGTTCAAGACCTAAAATCAATATCAGAACAGCTTAACACTGCTCTGATACCACTTGTTGGTCCCGGAAAGTTGAGTTGATTGAAACCTTGAGTAAGCTTTCTAGAACAAAATCTAGAAAGGGGGGGGGGGGGTTTGAATAGATTTTGTAGATTTTTCAAATCTTTCAAAACCAATTCAAAATATCAGATTAAGCCCAGCGGATTATGATTAAATTCTCAACTTCTTATAAGATCAAAAGCAAGGTTGATATACTGACTTTAGTTAAGATTCTGAATTTAACTCTTGATGTAACACAATTGTAAATCAAACAGAAACTAAAGAAAGCAAGAAATAACACCAGGATTTATAGTGGTTCGGATTTTAAAAATCCTACATCCACTCCCCTTCTTCAATTTGAAGAAGGGACTCTACTTACTGCTTACTTTCTCACTTCTAGCTTACAACTTACAACTTGTACAATTCTTCAAATCTTCAATCTCCTAGACTCTTCTTCTAGAAATCTAACTCACATAAAGTGTATATTGGATTTTGAAGATTACAGAAAAAGTGTTCTAAAACACTTAGAACTTTTTGAAACCTCTCTAGAAATTCTTGTGAAAAGATTGTGAAATCTGAGTAGTGAATTGTGTAAATCAAATATGCATAAGTGTTATATTTTAAAAATGAAAAACCTAGACCTATATATAAGTCTGAGAAGACAGTTAGTTTGTTAGTTAGTTCTAACAAACTTGAAACTGCTTAACAAACTTAATCTTGAAAACTGCTTAAGACCTCGGCTGATTCTTCATATTCATCTGCAGCTGACTTGGTGAAAACTCGCCTTTCTTATTCTACTTGGCTTATCTTGACCTCGTCTGAGCTCTTCATATTTGTCTCCTGCAGATGACTAGACTTGAGCTTGTCTTCAGATGACTAGCATGTTATCAGACCTCAGCTGACTAGCTTAATGCATGACCTCGTCTGATCAGCTTACATTCTCAGCTGTTCTTCAGCTTGGCTGATTAGTCTGATCTGCTCCTTAACTCATCAAAACCTCTTGATCCAACAATAAAGATCATGGGGAAGTTACATAGAAGTTACCTATTTTCAAGGGAGATGTGGAAGTTATCTTCAAGCATTAAGAGTCCAGATTTTATCTATATATACACGGCTGCTATGAAGATTAAAACTTGAAGTTGAGGGAAACACAATCTAGCATAGTCTATTGGCATAGATTATAGAATTTATTGAAGTTTCATACTCGATACTTCCGTTGGTGAATGTTCCAACATTTCACTCAACATTGGGTCTTTATTTGTATTAGTGATAGGTTAGATTGAATATTTTCTAGTCACTATATACGTTGATCCATTCACGGTGTAACTTATGTTTTCATCGATTGTATCACTTAACAATTACTAGTGATAATACGCCGTTTGGCAGTATAGACTTATTTATAGTCTATACGAAAATTTTGATATCCATCTTGCAACGTGTTTAAGACTTCCGCTGTGTACATTTCTGATTATTTATTTGTCTGTGTTGCTCTTCGAATGTGCCAACATTCGTGACAACATTCTGCAAAACACGTACGCACACCTTCAAGGTGTAATGTGCAAATTTTTTGTGCTTCTGTGCAAAAAAAATTTGTGTTTCTGTGCAATTTTTTACACCTAGTTGTAATAAAGCTTACCTCTTTCTACCTTATTGTAAATGACCCTAAAATGAATGATTTGACCTATATTTATAATTGATTATTATAATTTTGAAAAACAAAATTTATTATGAGGTACAAAATCACTTCAATTTATTCTGATGTACAAAATCACTTCAATTGATTATCATTGGGTCTTTATCTATCTTATAATATATAATAGGAGCTCATATTCCTTATTTGGGTTTTAGCGCCATTTCATCTGGTCCGTTGATCGATTTTCTTTCGATTCATCGTGGCCGTCCACATAGTCAAACATCTAATTTAGGTAGCAGACATGCACAATTAATAGGACGTATATCTCTCTAATTCGTCCCCCATTTTCAGCCTCACCCTCCACTATAAATGTTTGAATTTTTTTTTTTTCATCACAATTACACCACCACCATCATCAATATGTTACATTGCTCCGGCGAGGAAAGTGGAGGAGCCACCCGACCCAATTTACGAGCACTAATTAAACGAAGAACGCATTTGCGAAATCGGAAGATAAACAGCGGTGATTCATTGTCACTATGTAAACAATTCAATATTAACTTTTATCTAATGTTAATGCATTTTTTATTTTATTTTATTGATTTGATAGTGTTTTAATTTATATATTGCCAGCTATTTACGGATATAAACATTCACAAATTCGAAAGCAAAAGGTATTGATAGAAACAAAGCCCAGCAAGAACATTTAGTTGTTCTGCAGATCAAACATCAAAACTCACTCGAAAATAGTTTTTCTTATTCATATAAGAATAACTACAGAATCAACACTACAACCCCTTATTATTATTTTCCAATATTATTTTTTATAATCTTAATAATATTTGTTTTATAATAAACACCCCAACATATAATGCAAGAAAAACTTAATAAAAGAAATACAAAAACACATATAGCACAAGGAAATAATTGATCAATTCATCTACAGTAGGCTATAGAGTTTGTTCTACATGTAGACGAAATTTTTTTGCCGTACTTTTTTCGTTAATGGCCAGAGATAAAATCATCTCTTTTGGGGGTGGGGGAGAAATAACACAATACTCTACTCTAACACAATAACAAAGTGACATGATAAAGGATCATCCAAATTGATCAATATTTTTTTGCATATACGACAGAATATATTTTGATTGAATTGAGAATAAAAGATCAACTTTTTTTTTTCTTTGTATTTCTGCCGTTTAGTAATTTTTTAATTTTAAAAAGAAATTCATTAATTAAATAAATTTTATTAAATTCATTTTTTTATCATAGTTATAAATTAAATATTATTCACTGATTATTAACAAAAATTAAGAAATTAATTTGGCAATTGTGTATTACTATAAATCTCTTGATTTAACTTTTTCCTATTCTTACTTACTATGTAATTTATCTCTAATTTTATGCAAAATTAATATTAATTATTGCAAGAGAATTAAATTGATAAAGGAAGAACATCCTCGATGGAAGCACATTCTAATTATGAGTCAATTTAATTATGAGAAACAATGTGAAAAAATTAATTTGATAATTATTTATTACTATAAATAATTAAATGTTATACTTATAATAGTATAAATTGTCAATTAATAGTAATTGATTTAATATCAATTGTCAATTAATCAAATTAGAGATTATGAACGTTAATTTAGGAATTGATTTAATTAAACATTATACTTATCAATTGTCAATTAATAGTAGTTGATTTAATGTCAATTGTCAATCTAATTAGAGATTATGAACATTAATTTAGGAATTGGTTTAGTTAAACGTTATACTTATCAATTATCATTTAATAGTAATTGATTTAATTAGTATTATTAGTTAAGTTTAATGTCAAATTGGAAGGAGATTTAATGTCACATTTTAATTTTGTGTATTTTTACGGTTTGAAATCTTAGTTATAAATTAATTTTGATTTGACAATTTCTTATTACTATAAATATCTTGATTTGACTTTTTCATATAATACACATGATTAATTTAAGAATTGATTTAATTAGTATTATTAGGTAAGATTTAATGTTATGTTTTGTAATCAGTGTGGAAGGAGATTTAATGACACATTAAATTTTTGTGCTATTCACGGATTATTAGCAAAAGTTAAGAAATTGATTAGAGAATCGAAATTGCTCAATTTCAAAGATGCAAGTGCTTACCGCCGGACTATCATATAATTTCAGAAATGAGAACTTAATATTATTGTTATATAAATTTATAGAAAATCTTCTCATATCAATGTGGTTTTGTTAATAAACTAATAAAATAAAAGTAGATGTTTAGTGAAATTTTTTCATAGTATGAAACTTCATTATAACATATATATTCAATAATACAATTATACTTATAAATTATTACCACACACAATTTTATATGTTTTGTGTGTATAAAATATTATGATATTAATAAATAAGAATTGTGGTATTATTGAAAGAACATTATGATATTATTGAATGAAATTTATTTAAGGGGAACAAAAGTATTTTGAGAATTTTTTTACAAGATTAGAAGTGTAATTTTTTTTTAACTAATTTGAATAGGATAAATTCAAACCCTAATAATCTGCCTCTTATTCTATAACATCCAATCTTTAAATATCGATCAGACCTCATTAAAACGACAACAACCCTTAACTCATTAAACTATAATTCGTATGTATATTTATCACTTTATTAATATGCATTAATTGGAGCACCAACCATATATAATATAGTTGTGGAATACTCTAGAAATATTTGAATTATGATTATAAATTGAAGAAATCTTAGTTATGAATTAACTATTATTCACTGATTGTTAAAAAAATACGAAATTGATATGATAATTGTGTATTACTATAAAAATCTCTTGATTTGACTTTTTCCTACTCTTATTTACTACATAATTTATCTCTAATTTTATGCAAATAAAATATTAATTATTTCAATGTAGCATCCAGTGGCATAGCATCTCTCTTACTTCTTGGTGGTCATACTGCTCTGATTGGAGTGTAGTGATACCTGTTTTTGGGGCTTAATTTAGTGCAAAAAAGTGATAAAAATGTTAGTTTTGTGCTTAAATGTGTAGAGTATCACTATTTTGTCTAAAAAGTATCACTTGAGGTATTTTGTTCATTTTACAGGTAAATCGGTGGAATTTGGCCAAACCGAGAGTACCGGCATTCTTAGGATGAAAAGACGAACATACCGGATGAAAACGGGGTCGGACTCAAGCCCTTCTCGTAAAAAAATCCCTGACTCGAGCACAGTCGAGGTGACGCAGACCTCGAGTCGAGGGATTGGCTGGAGAGAGAAGATTGCAGGAAAATCACAGACCTCGAGTCGAGGGAGGAGCCTCGAGTCGAGGGCGGCGTAATATGCAAATCCCTCGAGTCGAGGGCTGAGCCTCGACTCGAGGCCGGCGGAATTTTGGCAAACGCGAGTTTTCTCTCAGATGCGTTTTAACAGAGATATAAAAGGGAGATCTCGAGGGTTTTCAAACATTGAGGCTTGGGAGAGAAGAAAACACACATTTCACACATAGTTTAGGTGTTCTTGAATTTCTTTTGAATTTCTTGCAAGATTAGGTATAGATTTTGGATTATTTTCAATTGTTCTACACATTCAAGGTGACATCCTACCTTTTTCTTTTTATGTTATTGGATTATTTCTCATTTATTATGCTTTCTTCCCTCTCAACTCTTTCAATTCTCATGGGTTTTCTTGAATTCGTGATGATTGGCTAATTTCCCTTTGTGTTTGGATGTGATGATCCTTGGATGAATTAATTTTGATGATCATGTGATTGGGTGTTTCAATTGTAGAGGTGAATAATTATTCTATTGTGATTTGCATGATTCAATTGCTAGATTAGGTCTTGATCCTTTGTTAGTTGATTTAATTTGCGCAAAGAGATTTGGTTTATTAAATTGATTCCTAGGTGTTAGGCTTAGTTTCGTGATTGAAGTAAATATTGGGTTAACGCAAGGAGACTTGGTTAATTTTCATTAGAACCTACATTAGAATACGTTAATTGCTTGAAATTAATTCTTGTGATTAAGTGAGGAGACTTAGGGTGTCGTCTCTAAACTATCTTACGTTTTCTTTGACATATTAAACCTAGGCTTATCCAGTACGGTTGATATGTGATTCTTGGCTAGATAGCTCCTATTATCCCTCGTTAATGAAACCCCGATCATATGTGATTCGAAAGTAAGGATTCCTTGGTGATTTGCACCCGAACACATTTTTCTCATATTTATTCTCTCTTAATTATTTTTAGTGATTAATTTAGATTAAATTTTGCAAAACCCGTGTCCGATTCTATAATACCATGACAACTCGTAGCTTTAGGGATCCTAGCTCGACATAGTTCCTTTGGGTTCGATAACTTGATTGGGTTTTAAATATACTTACACGATAAAGCT